>WYDF02285493.1:0-30480 GCA_009867245.2 Adranes taylori
TGAGTAAACATTTCAACAATTGGTATAAATTTAAAATATGTTCAAAAGTTCTGGAAAATGTTGGAGATATAAATCAGCAACAAGATATAATTCAAAATTACCATTATGGTAAATGCAATCGTAGGGGTGTGTTGGAAACCCTAAATAAGTTATCTAGTAGGTATTACTTTCCAAACATGCAAGAACATATATATAACAGCATACAACAGTTTATTAGTAGTTGTAATTTATGTAAACTTGTAAAGTATGATAGGAATCCATTGAAACTTAAGATAAATATTACACCAACAACTGTAAAGCCTTTTGTGATATATAGGGAGCCATATAGATGTGTTGAAATATGAAACATAAGTTTCTAACAATCATAGATTCTTTTTCCAAGTATCCACAAGTATATGAAAAAATAATTGCTTTATTATTTTTCACATCATTGCGTAGCGGGACTGATTATAACTGACAATGGTCCTCAGTTTGACAACGGGATATTACTGATTTCCTAAAATTACATAAATTCGAAATCCATTTCTGCAGTCCACATCATCCCTACAGTAATGCCATAATAGACAGATTTCATTCGACATTCCTTGAACATATAAATTTGCTAAATAACCGTGCATAATTAAAAAATGATCCAATTGACCTTATGGTTTAGTACGCTTTAATAGCGTACAATAAATCTGTACACAGCGCAACTAAACTGACACCATTCGAAATAATTAATTTTTATGTGCAACAAATCACGGATATTAATTTAGAACCTCAAATATTAAATAACTATATTCAATCTCACAAAGAAAAATTTATATGTTTGCATTCAGCAATAAATGACCGATTAGTTAGTAATAAATTTCAAAATTAAATGAGGGTAGAAAAGAAATACCTGAACTTCTTAAAGATGTTTTAGTAAAAAGCAATTTTAGGTCGAAACAACGCAGTGGATATGAAAAAGAACAAGTTTTAGAGGTTGATCTACTGGAAACTCCCTCATCAGTGGACCATGCTATGGCCAAGGTATTGCACGTTCCCTTGGCTGTAAATCGAATGCTATAGCGTATATCTTATCTGCAAGCTATCAGCTTACCATCATTTCTAAAAGCTATCCACTCATTACCAGTTCCAGGCTGAAGAGGATGATAAATCCTAAAGCCTCATTCAAACAAACTCTTCAAACTCCCCAAACGATATACAATTCTAACAGGGAGTGAAGTTTTAGTGGTTAAAAATCCCACACTATTGGATGAACGGGCATCCTTCGCCTTTTGAAGATTTCTCCACTTCTTACGTAAAACAAAAAAAAGTGGTTGATCCTAAAACGAAAACATTTAAACCTATAGTAGATTCTACAAAGTCTGGTAGAAAATTTCATAAATGACCTATGGACAATGTAAAACGTCCTTCTAAAACATCCTATTCAATTGCAGGACCGTCTACCTCACCGGACTAATCACCGAAGTCCTCACACAGCAAAATATTACTAAAAACCCCTGTATACTTCCTATAAAATTAGTTAATGCAAAATTACAAACTTCTTCTCACACTATAATATTATATACAATATAATATAATATCTCTTATCTCAGAATTTAAAACTATCATGATTCAATTTAATTGGCGGTCTCTTAGGGAACAAATCTTCCTTCATCAATCTTCTCTATCCACATCCTGCGGGGAGCATACTTTTTGTGAAGGCGTCTGGTGACCACCCTGTAGAGCAATTTCCACGTGTCCTCCTCAACAGCATTTTGTAGCTCCATCCATCCAACAGCGCTCCTTACTCCCTCCGACTGCAACACGTAACGCTTTGCGGGCATTTCTAGCTACCTCCCACTCAAAACGTGGAAACCCTAACTTATTTAGGGTTTCCAACACATCCCTATGATTGCATTTACCATAATGGTAATTTTGAATTATATCTTGTTTCTGATTTATATCTCCAACATTTTCCAGAACTTTTGAACATATTTTAAATTTATACCAATTGTTGAAATGTTTACTCAAGATAGAATTAAAATTTCCATATAAATTTTCGTTCGAAAAGAAAGAAAAATACGATACCTTTGGTGCAATAAATTCTTTATTAGTTTTACAAAGTTACTTTCCAAGTTATCTTCTGGAATTTGCACAATGAAACGCTGTTTAAAATTATTAGAATTTTGAAATAGTCTTTGATTTATTATCTGTGAAGGACTTGTTTTTACTGAAACACATTTTATTTGATTTTTTGCAAAATTTAATGGGGCAGATGAGATCCTCAAACACAAAGGACAAAGGATTTTCTATACTTGTGAAGTGTGTACTGTAAAGTCATCATTTTCCTCATTTCAGTTTTGATCAGTTAGGTCAGGCGGTTCAGCAATTACGAACATGTCATCCTTGTTGTCTTGGGAAAGCTGTCTATTAAATTCTTCTGATCCACACCTCCTCAGTTCCTGAGCTTTACATTATAATCCCTACCGCCACATAATTGTTTTATAATTAGCCCGTAAGTTTTATAATTTTATAAGGCGACTTAGACGTATTCCGTTTTTTTAGGCAGCTCACTCACGTGATTGGCTCTGTTCTATTTCAAGCTATTTGAATTAGCACACTAATCAAAAGAGGTTTCATCATTTTTCCTATGGAAGATTTGCTTTATACATCCGCCACTGTCTACTTAAATTTATTGCTTTTGCTGAGTAAAAATTATCGTATAAAAATTTTCTAGGTCTGTTATAATTTAGTAACTTATTGCAATGAAATTTTAATAGTTTTAATTCAATTGAAAATATGATTCTATTCAATTCGTAATATATATGTATATCATTTCGCTAGCAGCGCATAACTCAGAACAAAAAGGAGACATTTCTCATAAGTCGCGACATAAAAATATTCTAATATTTTATGCGTTCTCATAAATTTCTGTAAATGTACCTAAGTTTCAGTAAAACGCTGAGTTCTTGATTTAATGTTTTTTTGCTCGAACACTTGTAACAGAATAAGAGTGTTATAATATTTTTCGTTACTGCCGCCATTAAAACAAAGAAAATTTTGATCGTAATGTGTACTCATATTTTTACGTTTTATATCTAACGATTAAATCATCATGTTGGTATTGAAAACTTTTTAATGCAAAAACGAGAGTATATAATTCCAAATAACATGTTTATTATTTTAGTTTGGAAAAGAAAATTGTACTTTTTTCCATCTAGTTACATTTTTATTATTAATAACACACGTCATGGGTATAGATGAAGGAATTAGCTGATTTGTATCTCCCTCCCCTATCACTTTTGTATTTTCTGGACAACACTTTTGGACAACAAAAACAAGAAACAAAACAAGTGGAGAAAATGTTTTGTCTTCATCTCGCAGCATTTTGATGGACGAATTCTTAGCCAAAGTGCGGAAAATTCGTCTACTGCTGATGGCGTGGAAGTTAGAATACCAGTTTGTGTTTTCCAGTATATCATATTTGGATGCCTAAAAAAGAGTTTAAGTTTCCTGTTTGGGCTAAATGAAATTTGGAGTTTCAAAGTAGTTGGTTCATAACTCATTCTTGGTTGGCATATTCTGATGCCTTGAAATGCGCTCTATGGAAAATGTGCATTATCTTTGGAACCAAAAATGGGGATCGTGGGTAAAAGCACTACACTCTATGATTACAAAACCATACACAAGTTGGAAAAATGCTTTGGAAAAATTCGATGAACATGTGTCAATACAATATCAGATTTGCTAAAAGGAAAGCGATAGAATACTGAAACAGCAACAAAATGAAAACAACAACAGAAACAGATTGAAAATTATTTTAAACACTGTCTTATTATGTAGACGGCAGGAGATTTCATATGGTCAATGTTATATAAGATAATGATGGTAGCTTTAGGACTCTTCTTTGTTTTCGAGTCCGTTATGGCGATGAATGAGTGTCAGAAAGGGGTCCTTCTTAATTAAAGTAAGAGTAATCTGGCTATATACAAATCGTCTGAAATACAAAACGAAATCATAGAGACTTGCGGAAAAATGATTTAGGAAAATATAATTCTGGGGGATGAGACTTCGAATCTTTCACATCCTGAACAAATGTCTCTATGTCTCAGGTACGTGGACCTCTCGTGGGAAAAAAATTGTTGTGCAGGTGGACTCTAGGATTTATTCATGTTGAAAATGTTACTGCCGAAGGTTTGTCTTCAACTATTTGAAATACCCAACTTTCACGTGGATTATATCTCAACTGCATGGTTGGTCAGTGCTACGATTATGTGTTCTTTCATACAGATTATAAATCCACGAGTATAGAAAAATAATTTTAAAAATTGCCTAAGGAAATGTAGTCATTCTTGATCATACTACTATGCCTTTAAAATTAAATATAATGTATGATCATTTCTGTCAGGGATGCGCTACACGAATTGCGCATTAAATGCGCTATACTAATTGTAAAAAACAATAACAACCTAACAAACAGCTGATCCATACAAACAAAAACATGAAAATAGAAACAAATAAATTGATATATAGGGAAACTATAAACAAATAAACAGAATACAAAAACAAAATACCCATTAAATAGCATACACCACAAACACACCCAAATAACATCTAGGTCTATATAGATTCATATATGCATAATAATTTTATAGGTTTTAGTAATCTATAATTTTAACTATAAGATTCCACAAAAATAAATGTTTATTTTAGTGTCCTGAAGATGGTAGCAAATATTGGTCTAGAAAAACGTCGAAATCGATTTAGAACAATGCGCCTTATAGACCTGATTCCATTTTAAATGAGTCACACTGTATGTTAAAAATGTTTTTATATATAAAACTTTATCGTTTACTCTATTTTCTGAAAGTTCAGAAACATGAGAAAATATATTTATATGTAGCACCAGGTTTATTCAATTATAGGTAACAACTAACAACAAAACATTAGGAACTAAAGTTCAAGTACAATAGATTAAAATTCCAAAACGAAAGAGGAGAATATGGAAAGTTGGGCAACCGTCTCTGTGTTAATACGAAAATTTATTGCTTTTGGTACTATGCCGTCTTTTAAGGCCGATAAAGGTTACAACATTCAATATATTACTTTCTGTTATACTTCTGTTACTCATTCAGTACTGCCTCACTATTTTTTATATATTCAAGGTCAACCGTGAATGAATGTACTACATACAATAAAGAGTGATCGATTGAACGTATTTAGTTTATTACATGACAGATTAATATATTTCATATATAAAATTCAAGCATATTAAAAATATTTTTTTTCTAATCAAATATCCTTATTTAAGTTTTATATTTCTACAACCGGTTTCACTGTTATGAACTCATCAGGTACTACAATAAATTTAAGAAATTTTAACATAGATCAAGAAATTTTAACACAACTCTTCTTTTTGCTTTTAGATGAAAAATGTCCCGCAAACGCCAACCAGGTTCGCGGAATTACAAGAATTCTTCTGATGACAAGCTTGCACAAACTATTAATGATATTAAGCAACAAAAGTTTTCTATTGATAATGCGACAAAAAATATCAAATCTTGAAAAGTACCTTATGGCATTAATTGAAAGAAAAATATAACCAAAATCGCTAAAACCCGAGAGTACTTATGCAACAAGAAAAAAAAACTTCTGTTGCGTACTTGATGGCCATGTTCGGTTCTGGTTTTCCGCTAACTACATTTCATCAGAATTGCCGTAAAATTATATTTGGAGCATCGAGGAAGAGCAGTTCAGTGTTTGAATAAGAATTTGCCTGGTCCTGACGAGCTTAATTCCTGACTGGATTAAAAATTATCCCAAAACATTTCTCATGCTAGAGAAGCAACGGATGAAGATACTTTTTGAAATAATTTTTTGATCATTTGGGGACTAAATTAGGAGTTCCTTCAGCCAACATTTGGAAATACGATTGAACCAAAATTGTTGACGACCCGAGGCGATCCAAAGTTATAACCAAAAAAAGAATATAATATCTTGGAAAAATTCGTAAGCCCTCGCAACTTGTATATCGCTGAATGCTGAACGGTATATGTGAACTATAAAGGTCTGGTCTACCTGAACTGAGAATAGAGCGCCAAATGCCCGCAATATTCCAACGAATTCAGGGTGATTTGATTTTAATATATTTGAGGATTGAGGATATTAATATATCCGAGACACGAATCAAGTAGCGTTGTCCGGGAACACCACGACAATTTGTAGACACTGAACAGTCTATGCCAGAACCGACATAGACTCCTCCGCCAACCCAACCGAAGGCCCGTAGACTCCACCAGGTTCCACCGACGACACCAGGAGACGTCCCGTTGCCACCGAATTATCGGAAGAAATGAATATTTAGGAAGTGTGGCTTAAAGAATGTCAGGGGAGGTGTAATAACAATAAGCTAAGTGCGCTATGTCAATGTGTAAGTGACCAAATTAATTTAACTGATAAGTGATTCATAATAAATGAATAGACGCTGTTTGGGGTTTATTAGTATAGGTACCAGAAGCACATCTGATTTGATTGACGTCAATTGCGATAGAAGGTAATTAACCTGTTAGCAGTATAGACACTTAAGTGGAATACATGGACTAAATGTATTTTAGAGGAGAATAAAGAAGAATCTAGAATGTGTTAATTATGTACAAATGAATCATGACGAAAAATATGCATATCGGTATGTGGAAAGAGATCAGTATGTTCAAAAACGATGCCAAGTTCTAGTAGAGGGATAGTAATTTTTGGCGTCCGCCGGAGGTCGTATTGTTTAAGTAGAGAAATAATAATCCGGAATAAAATAATATTAGAATAATATATAATAATTAAATAAAAAATAAAGTCATGTCTATTTAAAGTGTGATCATAAATTTATTAAGCAGTTTATTATGCATTCGTCTAATGTAGCGCGGTATCTAGCATTCATATTTTCGGAAATAATTCAGGTAAATTTACTTGAGTATAATTTTGATGAATAAAGTAAAGCCGAGTGTAATTAGTACCAAGTTTGTTGATGAGAAGGTAAAGCCAAACGAAATACAAATAACTAATTAGGATAATGGTATGTTACTCTAAAACAATAAATAAAAAGTTTGTGTACAGCTGCAAAATCTGTAAGTACCTAGCTTAACATTTCTTTGATGTAACAGAACAAATCATAGTCACTTTTATCCAAGTCTTGTATTTTTTATTAATTGCAAAGCGTTACTTTATTTTAGGTATGGGAATGAATGAGCATCTCACTGGATTGCATGTAAACATTTTTACCGACCAATAAAATTTAATTAAGTTACATAACTGTTTCATTTCTGCTGCCTGAATTATTAGGGTTTATGACTATAATTAAGCATTGACGTTACCAGTAATTACTCAGCCACAAAAGGCACAATTAGAAAACGGTACGTCCACCTTAGCGATAGTGCTTCTTAGTGTTTTATTCTAAATTAAGTGGGGCTAACTGGGGGATTTAGATTAATTCGTTCCGCATCAATTATTCAATTAATAGCTTTGCTAAAATTAGCTGAACTAAAGTACTTTCTTATAAAATAACGAAGGAGTCAGGTACCTATAATTGTGAGCAGGGGATTGCTACGCTAGCCCATATAAAAGTCCCCTCTCACCCATGTCACGTCGGAGAGAACAATCCTCCGCTCTCAAAAACGTGACAATATGGTATAGAAAAATTATAGTTCATTAGCCATAAAGTTTTAAAACTGCTATAAGCTGGAACATAGTGCCTTATAGAAAACAATGGAAATGGCTTCCCCGTAAAGATGAACTTTTCTACAGTGACAAGGAAAACTGATTGACTTTGCAAAAACCAACTTAACGTGGACACCGAAAAGTGTATGATATCCCAGAATTAATTGATTATTTATAGGCACTGCATAAAATTGTGAATTTAAATATGAAAATATAGATTTTGTTCGTTTGTCAACAAATAACTATGTTTAAGTTTAGTATATAATCCTCTTACACGATGAAATAGATTATATAAATCAGTGTCCCGAAGATACCCTGACAGACGGGGTAATTTTGTAACAACTGTCAAGTAAAATAACTCAGCCTTGGTTGAAAATATAAAAGTCATTTGAATACTTTTTGAATATTTTTTGGAGATGAATTAGTTTTATAACATAATTCTATGACATGCTAAATTATTGTCCCGAAATTAATTTTAAGTTGAATAAACATGATAAGTTGTACCAAAATTACCCCAGCTACATTATATAAATTTTTTATTTATGATTCTATGTTAGCAATTTATAAAGGAATAACACTTTCTATCTTATTTGACAGTAATTCTACAGTAAATTACTGTTGAATTACTGTGTGCAAATAAAAACTTATTGCGTTATAAAGGAAGGATTACTTCACAAAAAATATCTTATTAATCTGCTCACTAACGTACAAGTAACTAAAACGGACGAGAATACCTCGGAAAATAACAAAGCAAGTAAGTTTTATTTCTCAAAAATAACCGAATACTGAAGGCCAGCACCTTAAATGATCCATTAAAAAAATGAATATTAAGAAATATATTATTCTTACCGATCAAAGCAACGATCATTAATATTTATTTCTTTAAAAAAAATGCTAGGGTAATAATGCTAGAGAATGGTAAAGTCATAAAAGATTGGATGGAGTGTGTCTAAATTGTACTACTATTAACAAATAAGAATCCAAGAAATAGGCTTCAAGAGAATGATAGCGAGAGAGAAAAGGTGTAGAGTGTGTGAAAAGAAAACGGAGATGTGAAAACTAGGGTTTATACAAAAACCGGCTTTTAATAAAATCGGTTTTCTATTTTAAACTTTTCCATGAAACCAATTTAAACCGGTTTCGATTTTTTACAGATGAGAAAAGACTTGCAACTTTGAATTTTTTTTATTTATAATAATTCAAAAATACAAAAATTAAAACACATAAAATTATTAAGGTACATACATAAAGTTATTAAAATAAAAAATTTACAATATAATACCAAATAAAAGTTAACAAATAAATTATTATTTTACATCTTTCTGTATGGCCTCAAAAAGCAAAGAACAGTAATGGATTTATTGTTTAGTCGGGTACTTATTTTGTACCCAAAATTACCACAATTAGAACAAACTTGCTCAATTGTTACTTCTTCTTCTGTCGGTGCCTATCCTCTGTGGATGTTGGCAATCAAGTTTGGTCCACATGACCTTGTTGACAGCTGCTCTAAATACATGCACAGTCGTCATCCCCGCCCACTGTCTAATAGTCCTCAGCCATGTTCGTCTTCGCCCTTGCATTCTTTTACCCTCTATCTTGCCTTGCAGGATTAGCTGAATTAGTTGGTATTTCTTGTTGCGTATCACATGCCCCAAGTATGACATCTTTCTGACTTTCACAGTACTCATAACTTTCAGGTCTTTTTTCATCCATTGTATCACGATATTGTTTGTGACATGATTGATGTATGAAATTCTGAGCATGCGACGATAGCATCACATTTCGAAGGCTTCTAGTCTATTAGATGCTGCCTTCGTCAAAGTCCAGGCTTCCACTCCATATAGAAGTGTGAATCATTAAACGGAGAGCAGACAAAGTTATGGCTTAATAGAAGTATGAGTTATGGTTGCCTCAAAAATGTCGGAATAAAGAAGCTAATTGTAAATATGACATTTAAATTCGTATTGTCTAAGTTGCGTTAACATTTCTATCGTTACAATAAGTCCAAGTAAAAGTAAATGAAATATAATATAAAAAAAAATACCCTAATATATGAAATATAATATCAAATTGTATTTGGGAACCCTATATTGTTAAAACTGAATCGATAAATACCTAATTTTGTTTTCTGGATAAATGGATCATAAATCTGTTTTCATGTCCACGAGTAACTACCTACATTTCTATAGACGTACTATCCTACACACAAAGTATATACGAGTATCGGAAAGAGAATAGGGATGAGTTGCTTTCTGTTTTTGTACGAATAATTAATTGGCTTATAGACAGAAAGGTGTAACTTTGGATTCATGGTGTGCTTGTTGAACAAATATGTAATTCACTTGATAACTCAATTTTCGTTTTCCATCCAAGCATTTCTAATTACTTGGCCTAATAGGTTAATGTACAACAGATTAAATCATTCGGCGATTGAATTATGGCGATTGAATTGAGAATTTTAAAATTACAGAAAATTTACAAAAAGAGATAAAGTCGTGAGGCAGGGATGTGCACTGTCACCGCTTTTGTTTAGCATATACGGCGAATATATAATCAGACAGGTAGTACAAAAAGGGCAATCTAATAGTGGTGGATCAGGGGCTGGAGTGTATGGCCCTAAGTGTTGCACAGTGATTTCACTGGGTGCACACCCAACTATTCTATGGGCCTTTTAACAACATTACCGAATATAAGCTGCAAAATGCCTTTTCAAATTTATATCTACGTTGGAATAATTGTATTCATCAAGAATGATGGCAGATTGAAAATTTAATGAACTAGCACTCGCACTTTAATGAACTAAAAAAAATTATGAACTAGAAAAAATATACTGTTTCTTCCATTAAAAAGTCAAGAAGATTGTCAAAAATCCGCCATTTTCGATGTGACGTAATCGAAATAGATAGAAAAAATGAATCTATTCAAACAAAACTTGTACTAAAATGAAACATTTTAGTAAAAACCGTATATTTCTATCCTGCACCGTTTAGAAGTTATAAGCAGTTAAACTAGGGGAAAATATAAATGGACACCCAGTATATGAAACTAGTTCTTACCCAATTGTAAACAATTAATAAGTTGTACATCTGTCAACTATATATTAGACCTTCTTGATCAATTCGCTAAGTATTTTGGTGATGCATTTTATAAAATTAAATGAATGAATTTTAGTTTGTACTAGTTCAATCAAATTAAATATAATGCAAAGTAATGTGATAGTGTCTTGATAATACACAACTTTTTAAATATGAAGCAATTACATGCCTATTAGTTTTGCTTGCGTTAGAATTAATTTTAATTGTTTAAAGAGGTCAATCTTTATTTGTTAGGGATTTTTAAATAATTATGCAAACAATCTATCTATAGATTTCTTAAGATAGAACAATCTATCTTAAGATATCTCAAAATAATATATTACAATAAATAAAAATATTATTCAATAAATACTTCTTGAACATATTCCACTGTCCCGACTTGTGAATGCTGCCGCCTCAGAATGGAGAGGTTGGAGCTCGATTTGATGGTGTATGGTCGGAACTTCTTGTCTCTCTATGATTCTGATGTCTTGGCGGGTCTTAAGTCTTGACGTGGTGCTAAATTGACTTCTTGAAATTCTGGTACACAAGTTATTCTTCCCTGGATTTATCAGTTGCAAATCTTCACCTATCACTTCTTGGGATTCTTCCTGGCTGCTGTAGACTTGATAGTGTTGAGAAGTATTGTTTCATTGAGAAGAGAAGTGTTGTTTCATTGAATCTCCAAGCTTTTGATGACGGAAATGTTGACTTGTTGCTGTGGACGAATGATCGGCAGTACAAAAAAAGCGGCAGTACTGAATTTTAACGCCATCAACGGACGATTGTGCATGCTTAGACTCAAAATGAAATTCTTTAATATGTCATTTGCGCTCATGCATATCCCGAACATTCTGAACATGACGAAAAAGAAACCTTTTATATCCAACTTGAACGTGCATATGGGAATACACCAGAGAACGACATCAACTTAATTCTAGATGACATGAATTTGAAAGTTGGTCGTGAAGAAGCCTTCAGGCGTGTGTTGGGAACCACAGTCTCCACCAAGAGTGCAACGATAATGACTCAAACATGTCGACTTTTCTATCGGAAAAGATCTTTGAGTTAGTAGCACTTATATTCAACACAAAAACATCCATAAGGCAGAATGGATAACACCAGAAGGAGTAACAACGAATCAAATATATCAAGTGTTGATACAGAGAAGACATGCCATGAATATATTGGACATTAGGGCACGTAGAGGATCCGACGCAGATACTGAATATTACATGCTCTTGATCTAGAACAGAGAAAAGATCTCTACGGCAAGGAACAGCAGAATGGAAAGCACCAACCCTGACCTGCGCTTAAGATTTCAGTAAAAGATGGAAGAAGAAATCCAGAACAACCTCGCTCCTGAGCATGAAAATCCTAAATACCATTAGTACGACCTTAAGACTGCATTATTAAAGATCACAGAGGAGATGCTCTGGTATCATAACAACACAACAATGAACGGATGATTCGACGGCGACTGTGAGAGAGCCGTGAGCGAACGAAATGAGGCTAGGACGAAAATGTTGCAGAGGCACAAGAGTAAACAGAATAGACTACAATAGCAGAAGAAGAACGGTCAAGATTTTGTGCAGATGCAAAAATCTGGAGCTTCAGAAAGAAAGGCCTAAAGAATTAAGAGCCACAACTATAGAGATGTTAGGAAATTTCATAAACGACTTATGGAAGTGAAAAAAGTGTGGCAACCATAAAAAACTATATGTCGGGACACTGAGGATAACCTAATTGGGGATATAGATGGTACCCTGGAAAGATGTAGAGGGTACTTTAGTGACCTACTGAATGTTAATACAAATATCAATATTTCGAGATAGAGGACGTCACACACAGAAACGACTCAGAGTCTACTCGGAACGAGGTAGAAGATGCCATTAATAAAATGACCAATCATTGCACTGTAGGAGAAGAGTGACTCCCGGCAGAAGTGTTCAAGTATGGAGGAGCGAAACTCATCCATGAAATCACTTGTATCCAGTCCGCTGCATGACCCCACGTTATTATAGCATAACAATGATGACAGTGTATGGTTCCATAATAAGCTTGTTTTAATTACATTATACGAAACTGACTGTGCTAGAATTCTTATAAGAAAAACATTCTTGGAAAATACCTTCATGACGTTACTGCACTAAGTAAGTTTACTGTCCAGTATGACTCCCATGAATTTAACCACTTCCTTTTCATATTTACTCTTTATTGAAAAATACTGCGTTTTGGACTTATTTACACTTAGACCATTCTGCATGAACCAATCCTCAGCACCAGACCACGCCACACAGGAGCCACTCATTACAGTATCATGACTGGCCGCCCTGCTTAAAATTGTAGTATCATCGGGATACAATAGCATTTTATTACCAGTCACTTGAAAAATATCATTTATAAATATATATTGGGCCTAATATAGAGCCCTGTAGTACACCAATGTAAACAGGTGCTGGTTCAGATTGTTCATCATCATAATCTATACCCTGCTCCCTATTCTGCAGATAAGATTTCAACAATGAAGATAAGTTTCTAATAAGCCTAATTAGTTAAAATTTATTACCGGACAAAGGAATTTTAAGAAAATCTATTCATCGAGAATAAATGAGACATCTACGCCTAATTGCTTTGATTAGATATTCAATTATCAATTTTTAATTACAAGAATATATTTTGGCTATAGTGTTTTCTGAGATGAAAAGACGCTACGCCAACTGACGAGTGTAAACGAAAAGAGCGTGATTTTTCCAACTTGTATAATGGCATCTGATGAAAAGGTAAACAAAAAATCTATGCTCATTCAACAGAAAATTGGCAATGTCATTCACTTTGGTTTTTAAAATGTACTAAGCAGACCTGCATTCAAATATTTTTTTAATGTATTCAGGCAGACCAATAAACATTGAAAACTCATTTAATAACATATGAAATCATGAAACATACATTTCCAATTTTACATGTTATGACTTCTGAGACAAGTAATATCAGCGCAGCAAATTATTTCTGACGTGCAATGTGCATTACTCAGTTTTGAAATGATATGAATATTATTGTCGCATACGTCTTTTAAATATATGTATATGTACATACTTGCATTGCAAGTTTGAAAAATATCCAACACAGTAAAATCACAACATTGATTGAATATCATGATATTGTTTTATGAAAAACAAAAAATGAACTATATTTGAGACCCGTAGTTTGCATGACTTGTCAGCAGAATTACGATTTAAATCTAGATGTCTAGTAGATAGTTGTTTTATTTTAGGTAAACTAGATATACTTGGCAGAAGAGGCCCTCTACAAGTACTCATATTAATCCAACAGAAAGTTAAGAGTAAAAGTTAATATAGAAACATTTGAGTTATTCGTTTCCAATTTAGGACTTAGGGGGAACTTAGGGGGAAGATATCACATCAAATTAGTGGACATCAACAGAGGCCAATGTTCGGCCCAGAAAGAAGATAATGCAAGAGTGGCATCATAGAGATGGCAAGAGTGGCATCCCGCAGCTGTTAACAGCGCTCGTTAATTTTGTTACTTATCTGTGTCGAATAGGTAAGCAAGAAAATGGCAACTGCAAATCGGTAAGGAAAAGAGGAAAGTTCTGAGCACGTAATGGTTTCTTGTTCCCAATGGACCAAGAATCACTCGGCGCACGCCAGCATCTAATGTAAACGAACAGTGACACAGTGAAGTATCATTGCACCATCGATTTTTCTACTATTTGTAAATGATGTTCGGAAATTCATATACAGAATGGAAAAATCGTTATGATAATACCACAATTGTTGCTAGGACTGAAACAGTGGAAAATACTATGATAAGATAAATCGCATTATTAATGATTTTGCAACTTGGTGCAGTAGAAATAACTTGATAATGGACCCAAGTAAAACGAAACTAATTGAATTCCACACATAGTACTGTATCAGAGTAATATTGATGTTATGTATAATAATATTCAATTAGAGAAATCATGTACTACAAATAGTACATTATTCTGGAAACAGCTCATATTATACGTTGTATCAAAACTGAACTCTGCTCAGCATTTAATATCTTGTAGTATCTTGGATTAATGTCTATATACTTCCAATCAATTATATCGTATGGTATCATAGTATGGGGATCCAGCAACGACCCAGATAAAGTTATAATCTCGCAAACAAGGATTATTAGGTAAATATTTAGATTAGGATTTAGAGACTCATACAGGCCTATCTTTAAAACCAAAGGCAACTTAACTGCTGTGTCTATCTATATTTATATACTCCAATTAGTTAAATACATGTATCAAAATGAATCTTTGTGTTTAGAAAGTGATTATTTGTGGCGAGTGATCACAATGTCTTTAACTAAACCACGCGTTCAATACTAAATATTATCAGTCTGTGAAAAAGTCGCTGTTATTTGTAAGGTAAAGAAGGGTGGTAAGAAAATATGTGACATTGCTAAGGAGTATGGAATAGCCACACTGTCTACGTTTCTGAAAAATAAGGAAAAGTATTAAACAGTGCTTCGAATGAAAATGCAAAGGACCGCAAAAGAACCAGAGATCCAGATAACCCTGAAGTGAATGAATGTATTGTAAAGTGGTTTAAGTAAGCTCGAGATAGAAACGTTGCATTATCTGAGCCCCTTGTTGGAACAAAGACAGAACAGTTTGCTGTATGTTTGGAGAAAAGTGACTTCAAAGCGAGTACTGGTTGGTTGGGCGGTTTTAAGGAAAGAAACAATATAACCTTTAAGTCTGTGTGCGGTGAAAGGGCGAGTGTCAATCAAGAAGCTGCAATTGTTTAGAAAGACGATGTAGATCAAATGATTAAAGAAACCCCGGCAAAAGATATTTTTAACGTAAACGAAATGGGTTTGTTTTTTAAATGTACCCCGAACAAAACGTTAATTTTTAAAGCAGATCGCTGCAATGGGGAAAAGAACAGTAAGGAAAGACTAACTTTATTGGTTGGGGCCAATATGGATGGCATTAATAAGTTGCGTTTACTGACGATAGGCAAATCTGCTAATACTAGATGATTTAAAACCTAAAGTTCAAACCACTCGAGTACAAATCAAATAAAAGAGCTTGGATGACAGCAGAGCTGTTTAAAGATTGGTTGTTAAAACTTGACAAAACCTTCTGTAAACAGGACAGAACAATCATCGAATTTATAGACAATTACGATGAAGTCTATCCCACTTATGAACAACGTTAAGATTATTCCACCCCTAATATGACTTCAGTTGTAAAGCTAATGGATAATGACATTATAAAAAATTTTAAGCATTTTTACCGGCGACTTTTTGTACAAACGCTCTTGACAGATTTATTGAAAAACAGCAACAAAAGCTTAAAGATCGATCTCCTTCAAGCATCAAGAATGTGTCACAACGCATGGTCCCAAGTTTCTAACACAACAATTGCAAATTGTTTTTAAAAAGCTAGATTCGTTAAGAAACCTGACCAGCATCCAACTAAACTTTTAGAAGAAGATGTTCCCCCTCTATCTGTCGGATGGGAAGCCAATACGCACGTTACTTTTGAGGAGTACGTTAATTTAGATAAACAAGTAGAAGTGTGTGGAGAATTTTCTTATCTAAATATTTTAGCAGAAGTGAAAAACAAAAACAAGTGCCGGATGTAGAAGAAGAGCAAGCTCAAGTTGAAGAATCCCCAATTCCTACAACGTCAGAGACTCTTCAGCCAATTGTGTAAGATACGGCGGTACACTGACAGACAAAGAAGTGTAAGTGAAGCTGTTTTTCTTTCTCTAAACGTACTTGAGGAGTTTGCAAACCTAAAAAGAATTAATTCTGCAAGGCAATCAGGCATTTCACAATACTTTGTTAAACTCTAATGTACACATATGCGTATATACTTGTTACTAATGTTTTCTAAAGTACTGTATAAGAGCTTCATTCACTTTTTCAGTGTAATTACTGTATTATTTCAAGCAATTTGAGAGTCTAAAACTAAAAGAAAATTTACTTCCATAATTCGAATTATTCCATATTTCCCTTCAGCTTGGAATTATCCAAGTTCTACTGTATATCTCTAGTAGGTTCAGATTGTAGCATCTTCCAATCAGTTCATAAATTTATTGCTTGATTAATGGTCATTAATAATTGTACACACATTCGTTTGTTCCTTGTCGTAGTAGAATGGAGATGTTGTGGTTACGAACCCTATCTTCATGTATCCAATGTAATATAATGAAATGTTAGACATCTGCGTACTAAGCGTATGTGTGCAACACAGATTGAAATATGGATCGACATTAAATACAAATTTACTATTTGCTAAGTGTGAAATATGTTGCGAACTAGATAAATATATTACCAGTCAGACGATGAGTATTGAGCAATTTAACAAATTCTTTAGGATTTGCTGAAAATTTATAGGGCTATATTTATTTTCTTACATACTACGCTTTATTGGAATTTACATATACAATAATGTGTAAGAAATTAACATATTTTAAAACATAAATACTTTATATTGAGTACATCTCCGCTATCTCTTCAGGGATCAATTTGTACATATTATTTTATATTATGTGGACACTTAAATATTGTAACGTGGTAAAAACTGAAGAGTATTTATTTCTATTAGTTCTACTGCAGAACTACTACTAACACAAGATAGTTACATTCTAGGAAATGCTTTAATAGTTCAACATTATTATTTATTAGTTATAAATATTCTTAATAAACAGGTGCTTCATTCGAAAAACTGCATATTGATTATCAGGAGAGATAAGGCTTAGTTTAAAAATTGAGGCAAGGTGGATACGTGTTCCTGGAATACTTGTAACCGTTATCAATACCCTCTCATATCAATTATAGGCACAAGATATCAATAGACTGAATTATGAGTCCAGTGTTCTACCAGAACGCTATATGCCTCTCTAAACTAATTCTTAAAATTCCACTTATCAGTTAATTGACACATAGCGTCTTATTATATCCAAACATGAATGCATTTGTAACTTATACGTGGAATTTGAAGAATTAGGTTAGAGAGGTATATAGCGCTCTCGTAGAACACTATACTCATAATTCAGTGTAGTAATTAATACCTTGAGCCTATAGTTGATATGAGAGGATGTTGCTAACGGCTACCACTATGCGAGGAACACGTGTCCACCTTGCCTCAATTTTAAAACTAATTATTATATTTCCTGATCATCAATATGGAACTTTTTAAATAAAGCACCTATCTATTAAAATTATTCTGGTAAACAGTAAATATTATTTACAATCATCATTTTTAATTATCGTGTTAGTACGTACTCAGATACTATACATGAGCTACAGGTGTTAATAAAAATTGTTGAGCTTCTTTGAATGTTAAAGTATCCTTTCAAGTAAAATCACCGTAACGACAACTTTCGCCATCTTTGGTTCGATGCTTCTCAGAGAAGAACTCAATTGGAAGTAGATGCGAGGCGAACTTTGATTGTTAAAGTCCCTTGCTCTTCATTGCTTAGACAACAATACTTCAATGAAGGTGCTAGTTCGTCCAAATGCATTATACACAATTAATAACATACATTATATCAAATGCATTACACAGCTAATAAATTGACACATAGCATCTTAATATATGCAAACTTGAATGCATTTGTAACTTATAAGTGGAATTTTAAGAATTAGTTTCTTAAAATTCCGGTACATAGCGCACTGGTAGAACACTTGACTCATAATTTAGTGTAGTGATACCTTGCGCCTATAGTTGATATAAAAGGGTGTTGATAACGGCTACCACTATTCCAGAAACACGTGTCCACCTTACCTCCATATTTAAACTAATTCTTATATTATCTGATTATCGAAATGCAATTTCTCGAATAAAGCACCTATTTATTAAAAAATATTCTTACTGGTAGACAGTAAATACTTTTACAATCTTCATTATTATATTATTCTGTTTATAAATGGGAGTCACATAAAAACGACTTTACCGTTAGTAGGTACATTAAACGTATGAAATAGAATCATTATATGGGATTGTTATAATTTTGTTTTAATTCTAATTTGCATCCACTGTAGTACTTCATAAAGATATGAGGATCAGGTTAATTATCCATTAGCCTTCCGCATTTACACACTCTTTCGTGCACTTCTTGGTGGCGATCATCCCCGATCTCTGCACTTCTGCGATTTGTATTAGGTCTTTTAATTTTAATTCGCTCCTTAACTCACTGTTCCGCAAATACCACATCGCGCCTACGCATTTCCCAAAAGAAACAATTTGTTTTGGAATATCGTCACACTTTTCGACATTTTTGTTTCCGCGTTTGTCCACAGTTCTTGTCCGTAGCATATAATGGATTCCAGAGTGGACTTCAAAATGGACGTCATAATTCCAGTATAGACTTCTCTTGGTACGATGCTTATAAGTTAACTGCCCATCAAAGGTGCATCCCAGATAGTCAACTTTTCCTTTGATCTTCATTTTCATATGTCCAAATTGTATCGCATTGAAATGGAGTTCTATCTTACCAAAGTGGACTGCCTCCGTTTTGGTATTGTTTAATCTGATCTTCCATTTTTGGCAGTATTTCCCAATTCCTTGTAGGGCCTGTCTAGTCTGGTGCTACGTATAAGTCGGCTACTTAGGCGCATACTGCTATATCATTTGCGAATAACGACAATACCAGCCCTGAGAAATATATTTAAGCCGTTCCACGTTCATATGGGATTTGCAAAATCCAATATTTACAAATATATCGGTTAGCAACTTTTTGAGCGTGAATCTAGTTTTATCACAAAAATCATCATTATAATTATTGAACGTACTAACTGACACATAATGATTGTGGTTCATCCTCAATAGATCGTATAACGGTGTGTACGATAAGTATTAATCACCAACGTTCCCCATTTACGGTTGTACGAGTAGCTCATTCTAAGTTGGTATTTAGCAGTTTTGATCAGATTAATCCAGCGGATCGGTAATCTACTACGTCGTCGTTGGCCTTGTATTATGAACTTTCGAATATTGCCGCTTTTTGTCAGGTAGCCAAAAAAACGTGAGTATTCTTTTACAGACGGTGCTGGAGAGTTATTGGAATGGTTGCATTTCTTCTAAGACCAAAATATAAGTTCGTCGGCCTATCCTGAAACAATCTTCTCCAGCACCACATTTAGAAGGCGTTTAGAGTTCAACGATCTGTAGTTCTAAGCGTCCACGATTCCGAAGCGTAAATCGTGACAGAAAGAGTTATGGCAAGATTGCTTTTAGTGATGTAGCCTATTTGATTGTGAGCTTCGCTGTCTTAAATAAAAGAGGCGACAAAACACACCATGGTCTCACTCATTTTCCAATAGCTGACTTTTGGGAGAGATTATTCTCTACTTATATGATGGCTAGACTGTTGGTATATAAGGTTTTTAGTACGTGCACCAGGTATTTTAGTACTCCCATCTCCAATAAAATTTCCCGTAATCTGCACTATTGAATATTGTCGAAAGCCTTTTCATAATCAACAAAAGAGAGCATATAAAACAAATGTAAAAATATTTACATCGGCTAATGAACTAGATTGTTTTTTCTGATAAATGGTGGAGAAATTTTAAGAACATTATTTTAAGAACAATAAAACGTCCGGCCCATTGCAATTCTGTGGATACTCTCAAAAATCATGGAAAATTTTATAGGCCAAAGTTTATAAAATTGGGATCGGTACATACATTTTGCATTTTAGTTACACAAATATCCAATCTGCAATCATAGATATCTTCGGCCAATTATTGTACCAATATTACTTTAAATTGGTGAAACTTATTTTGCTTAAAGAATATTATGTATAAATTCTAAATCTTTTAGAATTGACGCTTCTGGAATTCCTACAAAAACTAAAATAACATGCAAAAAATTATCAACAATACAAAGAATATGATATCTACCCGGTAGTCTAAGGGAAACGGACATTTTGGAATAAGTAGTTTCGATTAGTAGAGGGCGAGGATATCTGTAGCAGATGTCTATCGATTCTCAATTCGATGCTATTTAGTATCAATGATGCTGCTATGGACTCGAGAGCACCGCATCTTCTCCTACGATATGTTTGTTAAAAATGGTGAATCCGCTATTAAAACACAACGACTCTTCAAGTGTCACTTCAATATCGGATGCCATGGAGAAAGACCCAGTCATAACACCATTCTCAGATAGGTAGCCGCACTTCGAACGAAAGATTTATTAATGAAAACAAATCCACCTGATCCTTCTCGAGCGGCACGTACACCGTAGAATGTGGATCGGGTCAGAGACGCGATTCTGCGAAATCCCTCCCGCTCTGCTAGACGGTACGCATCTAACCTAGGAATGAGTAAGAGCACTGTGAAACGTATTTTATATAAAGATTTGAGATCATTGTTCATAAACTGAAAGAGAAGGACTATCAACAACACCTCACATTTGCCCAAACAATGCTTAACATGTTTGAAGAACACGACTACATGTTTGACCATTATCATGAGCGATGAAGCTCATTTCTATTTAACTGGGTTAGTCAATAAATAAAACTCCCGATATTGGGCATTACATAATACCCCTGATTTCTACCAGATAGTCCAAAAGTAACGGTGTGGTATTGGCAAGAGTGGGATTTTCGGGACAAGCTTTTTCAAACACTTGAATGACGTTATTTTCCGCACTTAAGTATTTCAAAATGGCATGTTACACTATTTCCTTTTTATCTTTCATATACCAAATAGGTATGCACTCGTAATACCTATAGATATATGAAAGATATAGTATTCATGTTTTTCTATTTCACATTTGTACGTCTCTGGTATGCAATTACTGCAATCCGTTAAGGCGCAATTCAAAGAGGGGACATAAGGAACAATTTTTCATATAAATAGTTTTTTCTAAAAATCTGACCAAATCAGTTAAAATCAGATCGAATCAGATCAAATCAGACCAAATTAAAACAAATCAAAACAGATAAAACTAGATCAAATTAGATCAAATCAAATTAGATCAAATTTGATAAAACCAGATAAAATTAAATCAACTCAGATCAAATCACTTCAAATCGTTCAAATTAGATCAAATCAGATATCACATTAAATCAGTTCAAATCAGTTCAAATCATATCAAATCAGTTGAGATCAGATCAATTCAGATCAACTCTATCAGATTAAATCAGTTCAAATCAGATCAAACCAAACCAAAACTGTTCAAATAGGATCAAAACAAATCAAATCAGTTCAAATTAGTACAAATCAGATCAAATCAGTTCAAATAAGATCAAATCAGATCAAATCAGATCAATCAGATCAATCAAATCAGACCAAATCAGTTGATGTGCAGATTAAACAACTGATAAAACTATAGTAGGCAGGGCGTCGGCCTTGCACGGCAGACTGCTATTTTAGAAACTAACTGCTATTTATGAGCCAAAAAAAGAGTCAAGAGCGATCGTAGGGCATAGCAAAGTGGACAGCGGAGCGGCGCTATTCGCGCCGTAGCCAAATACTGGGAAAAAGTGAGCCAAGAACGGCCAAAGGCCGCTCTTCTGTCAGCGATTTTAGGTCACCCATTTTTTTAATTTACCCTAAGCTACCCTGCAAATTGAATTTACGAGTTATAAGATCAAAATTAAGAGGTTTAGCTTTTGTTCTATGCCGATATAACAAAAGGTAGGACTTCCAGTATGCGAAAGATGGGGTGAAGATCACGTCGAGGAATTTTTGTTAATTAATTTCTATTTTTTCAAAAAAATTTATGGAGTCATGCTCTTCTATAAAACGTCCGTTTCCCGTGAACCATCGATATTTTGATAATTTATAAATATAACCCTATGACAATGGAAAAATTAGCGTTATGACAGTGAGGCAAATGTGCGTGGAAAACAAAATGACTTACATCAATGTTTCGAAAAAATATATATAAAATTAAATAAGCTTATAATTTAGAGTTAGAGTAACTAATTTAAATGATTAAAATAACAAAAAGCTCTCCTCAATTCAATGATTTGATAAATAACTTTCATATGCAACAAATCTATTATGCTTTATGGAAAACTTTTAGAAAGAAATAAATAAGATAATCTTATCCGTACAACAAATATATCACGAGTAGAAGTGGATAGATATCTACGTCAAGTTCAAGAATATAAAGACTTCAATTTAGATCTGAAATTGCCTTTCAAGGACCACAAAAGGAAAATTGAAACGAAACGTAAATATTATGAACAACACATAATCTGATTTCTATAGATGACTTATTTGCATCTCAAATAGGACAACTCACAAACGGATGGATTGTATACTTCCTGTCCATTTATTCGAGCCGACTATTACAGCACATAGAATTAATTAGAAATAATTATAGAAATTCAATCTCGAGTACTTGGAGTTCTTAATGAAGAGCCATAAATTATTTGGATCTAAACCGCGAAAATAAAACACGCAGCAAAATAAATCTACAATTTTCCACAGAAATAAACAACAGGAGAAATTTCCTCCACACAACAATCATAAAAGTCAACAATTGAGTAACAACAAACTGATATAAAAAATTCGTGGACGTGATCGCCATCCCATTTTTCATATACTGGAAGTCCTACCTTTTGTTACATATTGCATAAAACAAAATTTGAACCTTTTAGTTTTGTCTGTCACCTTTAAAGTCGCCTATTAAATTCAATTAGTTTAGTGTAAACTAAACAAAATTAGTTTAACCTATAAATCGCCTACCCATGAATCACCAGGTCACCATATTAGCCTACGGCTGTTTTTGACTCACTTTTTCTTAGTATTTCACTGCTGCGCGGACTTGCTATGACTTGCGTCCGATTTGCTATGACCTACGATCGATCTGGGTTCTCTTTTCGGATGATTTCTATAAGAGCAGTCTGGCGTGCTTTGCACGCCAAACTGCCTTGGCCTTGTGAATTCGTCTATGTACGAATTAGCCAAGCACTTAATTCCCTGGTCCCCATATTTGCCTACGACGCAAACAACTTCGCTCTCCGCTTTTGTGCGGCCTGCAGCCGTTTTTGACTCACTTTTTGCCCGTTGCCGCATATGAGTCATTTTTCCCCGTGTTCGTTTTGCACAAAATTGAGGTCCCGGGCTCTTACATATGTTCCCCAAGTTTTATTTTTTCTACTTTCATAGGAACCGAGATATTTAATGTGGTACAATAGCCGATTTCAAGTAAATGGATCGCAAAGTTTACACAATAAAGAAACATCCTGTATATATGTTAAATTGTAATTTTAGAAAAAAATGTTTCAAATAAAATTGAACGATCTTTTGGTGGCCTATTGAATAAAGTTTATTTAAGTGTCCTATCTTTTATAGTTCCTGAAATATATCAAAAAGTTTGTGAAATTTTAAATGTGGCAACGTCGGGTTTTATACCATTTGCACTACTTTCATTCGACGCATAATACAATATACTATATGCGAGCGAAATTTCAGTCTTCTAACTTTAAAACAGAATTTCTGAATAAAATAATCATTTTGAACCTTTAAGCGTTACTAGATTTTAAATAATTAAAAACTAAATAATTAAAATTTTTGGGATACAAGATACAACTAAAGTTTTTTAATCCAAGATGATGATATGGTCCGTTTAATAAACGATCGCTTATTAAACCTTTCTACTCCATCGATGACAATACGTAGACAATGTAAATTCCTTTGTAACTCCGTTGGCGACTATAGGTATGGTAACAAAAAAGATGTTAGAAACAAGTCATAATCATAGCTCTAGTGATGAATCAAATTTTAAAGCGCATAAAAAAAGGAAAGTGGGTAGATATCCTTTCGGGTGTTTCAGCTGCTGAAGATCCGCAGGACGATGAATGGGTGGATATATCCAATGTAGAAGATATTCTAACCATTATAAATTTCCATATTGGACCACACATTACTTAAACAGTAAAAATACATATCCAATTTTGCATAGGTGTGATGGTTGATGAAATACTAATAAAAAAAATACGAACACATTTGCAAGAACCAAAATTCAATTAAAGGTATTGCTTAAACACTCTATGCGCTTTGCCGTATAGTTGACGCTGTGCGTCAGATATATTCATGAAAATTGCGTATATGAAGACTCTTGAATTTATCTGTTGACTGATTAACTGGTAAGCAGTTAGCAAACTCTATTTTGACAGGATTAAAGAAATGTGGAATAGACACTTCATTTTTGTATGGTCAGGGATATGACGGTGCAAGGAACATGTCCGGTAATTTTGCTGGCACCCAATCAAGAATAAGAAAAAAATCATCCCAAAGCTTTATATATCCACTGGACTGCTTATTCATTACATTTAGCAGTATCAAAAGCAAGTAGTATACAACCCATTAGAAACTGTTTCGGAATAATTGAACGGGTGTATAATTTCTTCAATACGCCAAAAAGTAACACTGTACTGATGGAAACGATTGACGCATCAGAAGTAAATCTTACTACAACAACACTTAAGCGCTACAAGATGCGTGGCTACACACGAAGTGATAAGCAATTTCATTGAGTTGTATGAGATTACTGTAGTATCCCTTGATGTAATTAGTTCTTGAAATAACTGTAGTGACGCAATATTGCTAAGAAATAGCATTGGAGAATCAGAATTTTTAATTTCATTAAACATAATGGGCAAAATATTTGTGTATAGTTTACCACCAGAGCATAAAAACTGATTTAAAGGAAATAGTATTTATTGCTAAAACCACTGTTTCAGAGTTGAAAAATATGAGGAGTCAGGCTGATGAAGAATTAAAAAATTGTATCGCCCAACTCAGGAAATGGCCAGTCGGGTTTCATTTGAAATAAAAATGAAGCGCATCACTCAACGCCAGAAAAATCGAGCAAATCCAGCAACAGATTCCAGTTCAGAATCAGCTATTTGCGATTTTTACCGAATGACAATTTTTATACCATACCTGGATTTGTTATAAATCAGCTAATGGAAAGATTTACTAAACATAAAAACATATTCAAATGATTTGCTTGTTTATTCAGCCCAACGACAGAAGACGAAGATGATCTTCTAGAATTTTATGAACTGCTTGAATTGTTAATTCCTGAAGTACTAACAGACAACGCTTTTGCTGAACTGGAACTTTGAAAAAGGCACCTTGTGACATTGTATCTGAAAAAACGCAAAGGATTGATTTTTTTAGCGGAATGTAATAATATTGCATATCCTACTATACACACATTGTTAAAAATACTGTATACATTACCCGTTTCGACTGCAAGTCCTGAGCGAACCTTTTCAATAAAAACATATCTAAGAAATACGACATCCCAAAGCAGACTAAATGGATTAGCTATGATGGCAATTCATGCTGATATAGAGTGTAGTGTGGAAAGTGTCATTGACAAATTAGCGGAGAAATCTCGTAGATTGAATTTTGTTCTTGAAGTAAATTTTATTTTAGTCCAGCACAGTAATGGGTTTAGTGTTATAGGTATCGTTTTTGTTTACATATTTATTTGAAAATATTCGATAATATTCGATTTAATTAAATATCATTACATTTAATTATTCTTTTCTTATTAATTTAAAACTTATGAATTTTAAAACCATACTGTTTGATCAAAATGCATTTGGAAGAGTAGTATGGATTTACGTTGAACTATAATAGTTTCTTATTTACACAAGAAAGACCCCATATTCGGAAGATAGTGGCTTAAAATGTAGAAATTTAAAATGATTTAGAAATTATATATATATACAACTGTGCTTGTACTTACTGTATTATTTTTATACTTAATCCGGTATATATTTACAAGTGTTTGGTACAAGTAGCACTCTCTTACTCTATGCAAGTACTGAGGAGGGACTGACGTAGATTCACGACATTACCGACATACAGAATTCTACATTTTCCGCCGCCATCTTGTGAATATGGGGCCCTCTCATGAGAAAATGAGAAGCTATTAATGTTCAACACAGAAATCGCTACTACTTCTAAGTTTTCGGGGATAACATCATTTGGTTCATCCCCTCCCAGAAAAAAATCCTAAATATGCCACTGATTTCTTGAAATTGGTTCGAATCATCAAACGACATATAGTTCAACATAACTTTTTCTTATAACATATAAACGAAATTATATAAAATACAAAAATATGTAATATATGTGGAGCACGTGATCGTAGATACAGTATATACATACACGAATGTAATGTGAAAACTTTCAGGTGCATTATATAATCTGTTATATTTTGCGTGGTTGAACGCCATAATTTATTCAAATTAAAAACTGTTAAAAACATATGCTTTCAAGAAGTCGTACATCGCATTTTTCGGTTATAAATTCTAAAGTTGGGAAAAGCATTTCTAAGGAATATATAAAACAGTTTTCCTTATACATTGATTCATAATAAACTATCAGGGATTTATTTATTGCACAGGTGTTTTACAAACATATTCATTAGGATCTTAGTTCTCATCCTTAATATTTTAGTAGTCTGTTAAATATTTTTTCTTTCTATAAGTTAGAATAGAAACAATGAACATGCAATTAGTGTATTTGGAACACAAATACATCAAAATTGATTGAAATTTTTAAGCAATAAATAAAAATAGCAATTTCATATATGAAAAACTATAGCTCATTTTGTTCCAATTTATTAAAAATTATAAGAACCGAACATAATTTTTTGGATAAATTGACATGAAACAGCCCATTTGGTAAAAAGCTGAATCAATTACTAGGGTAACGGGTGGTATTGTTTGCAGGTGTCATGAAAGAATGTGGTGCCATGTTTGGCACCCACATTCTTTTATCAATATAATTTGGTAAAATTTCTATTTTTCGCTGAACTCCTTTCTAGTTTTTATTGTACTGTATTTAAAAGTTCGATTAATAAATCAGTGCCTTGGAAGTTAAAGGCCCTCTGTTAATTTTGTTAATTTTTGAGTAGAAGCAAATTAGTGTAATTTCATTTTCAAATTAATTTTCACTTTTTGCACAGATACTTTTGCGTATAAGACTGTTCCTCACTATATTCATATTTTAGTAGTAAATGACTACCTATGCAGTTTTTTTTAGAAAATTTCGGAAACTAAAGAATTTACTGGGACATGGACCCTTTCAATATTTTTTTAGTATGAGGAACTATGTACTTAATAAAACATAATGAATTATTAAAAGGATATATTTTAACGGTTTTAGAGACCAAATACTGACAGATATGTAAACAGTATTTACTTTTTCGCAGTAAGACGAATTTTTAAATAAGTAGGTGTTATTTCGAAAATTGTATTAACAATTTTATAAGCAATTTTATCCATTTTATAAGAACTTAGTCATTTTATAAGAACATCTTTCGATCTGGATGCAGATCTCATTCGGTGGAAAATATTGGAAAAAGATTAATTAGTGGTTAATAATACCTGTTGTTTAAAGTGTATTGAAACTGTCAATATTTGAATAAGTATGTGTAATTTCGAAAATTGTAATGTAAAGGGTATTTTAATACTTAGTTGTAAAAACTGGGGCAAGGTAGACACGTGTTTCTAGCGTAGGATTATAGCTTTACTCAACACCTTTTCTTATTCAAAATATAGGCGTAAGATCTAAATGCATCGAACTATTATTCCGACAATTAACCATCACGCTATGACGCTTTCGTAATGACGCATATCGTAATGACGCATAGCGTAATGACGCATAAAGTAATGGTTAAGTGTCGGATTCATAGTTCGATACAAATAAACCTTACGACTATATTTCGAATAAGAAAAGGTGTTGATAACAGCTATAAACCTATGCTAGAAATACGTGTCCAGCTTGCCCCAATTTTTACAACTAATTATTAAAATACCCTTTTCATTACAATTTTCAAAATAACACCTACTTACTCAAATACTGTCAGTTGCAATGCACTTTAAACAACAGTTATTATTAACCATTAATTAATCTTCTTCCACCTCCTCTGGATCGTACGGTATGAGATCTGCATCCATATCGAAATATGAGACTAAGTTCTTATAAAATTATTGATTGTACGGGCTAATAAATTTTTAAAAGGTCCATTAAATATTTTAATTTTATGGTAAAGGTAACGGCTTTACATTGATAAGCTCTACATTATGAGGATTGGTGGTTGAACACCTTTTCCTCAAGGTTCCCCTTCTTAAATCTACCGTACGGAACTCATCTTCGGGGTTTGTTTTGTATGAAAATACAAATTCATCTTCTTGAGTATATTTTAGTTCTACAATGCTTGCCCAAGGCTCTGGATTTTTACTTTCGTTCTTTTTTCTGTTGGCAAGAAAGTTTGGAAGCATGGATTCATCAAAGTTTAAAAACTGTTCTTGTGGCATTTCTACAACAGGCAACTTCGGAGTTCTATAAATAGACTTAATAAAGTTACTCCAATCATGTGGAACTTCAATATCATGTCTCTATAGAGGCATGTGTAGTATCAACCTCCATATGTGTGTGTCCGGGCTCCATAAAACGATGAAGGATGGTCTTTAACTGTTTGTTTTTTGTCTAAATTCATTAAACAAATGGCAAAACATAACTGCAATAAAAATATTTTTGTTTTGGCCATAACAGGAGTCGCTATACACGTGAAGTTCTTCAACACCTTCAGGTAAGTATAAAATAAACTGTCGAATGCAAGAAGCTATTTCCAGCAACAGTTTCATCTCACAGAAAACAGGAACCTCTGCTTCTTTCTACAGATGTGCAATATACAGATGTGCAATATATAAGCTGTATAAGCTGTGCAGTATATAAGCTGTATGTCCAGAATTGTCTCTTGTAGAAAGCTAATCCGTTCCGAAGCAATAGTGTTGGCAAATATTTCTCAAGGTCAAAAGAAGCAGTGACGAAATTGGAATTATCTTGTCGTCTCTTTTTTCTTGTACACATAATCAGCTAAGTTTAAGTGTACTTCTCTTTGATTTTCTAATTCGACTTCATTTTCGTTATCACCGCAAGAATCAATGGCTTTATTTAACATATCGCACTTAGAACATGTATCATATTTTGGAGGATGAAAAGCAAAGTTATATTCAGTATTAAAAATATTTCGGTACACGTGTTCTTTTTCAGGAGAAATTTCTCTTCCTCGTAGTATTCTAAGTACAAACGATACATGTACGTCTGGACTTAAGTAGTTTCTTGAACTCCTCTCTCCTGAATAATGAATCCTGTATGATTGAAAACTCGTGATGTGTGTTCTTATAATATGTTTGGCTGGTTCTGAATTTTTTCTGTGATTTCCGTGCTGTCCTCTGACATGCGAAGGACAGATATTGTTAGGGTCTAGTCTGTTTTATCTAATATCACCCTCACTCGCGTTGAGTCTACGACAAACGTATTTTAATGCATCGTTTTGCACTCTTTTTATTTTTGATATTAAAAAGTACACTCTTGAAAACTTTCTTCCTTGAAAGTTTCAATTTCTTATGCCTCGTCCTTTTGGTCTTCTTGACTATCTGTTGTTTTCTTCTTCTTATGTTTTCGAGTTCTAGACTTAGTGTTGGCTATTGACTGATTTTGACCATCCGTTTGGAGTTCATAAAATTTATTATGCAAAGCTGGTTTATCCTCTGTGTCACTTTTAGAAAACATTTCATTCTGCACTTGCACTCATCTGCTATTACCCTGGTTTCCTTTACTTTTCTATTCCTCTTAGTATATTCTTCCCCCTTCTTTTTTTTTTCTTTTCTAATAATGTCTGCCCATTTTGTTGAATCTATAAGAAATGACCCCACAGCCGCTA
>WYDF02285494.1:0-16727 GCA_009867245.2 Adranes taylori
AAAAAAAAACATGATGTAGCTATATTAAACATTACTTTAATAAACCAAATTTAAAATATGATATACTAGTTTTTACTAACTAACCTTATACCATAAACCTTCGTTTTTTTTTTCATCTACATCAAATATTCAAAAGCGTATAAAAGTTTTTTCTTTGCGCTGCTTTTCCATTTTGCAAATAATCATCTTAACTTTGAAATACACGATAGACATTAGTTTAAAATTTTCAAGTATTAAAGGGGCTGTTACCGTTACCCTCAAATAGTATAGCACAAGCCGTTGAACAACCCTAATAGAAGTACAAGATATACTTCTAAGGTTTCGTTTCAAACGCAAATGCCCAGATAAATAAGCGAAACTGCAGGAATATAATACGATGGAGCATAAAACGTAAATATATAAAGCTTGATATGTTGTAAATAGTATATACGAGTTTAAGTTAAAAACTATTTATTTTGTACAATAATATAAATTATTATAATTATACTTATTGTATTAGGCCTGTTTCCTGTGCTTGTGCTGTTGATACTATACATAGTGTCACGTGACTTTATGTCAGTGATATTACAGAGGGGTGGATTTTTTGCTACTTTTTTGCTACAAAAATAATTTAATAATTTTAATCCGTTAATATAAATTTATTTAAATTGGGTCAAAGTGACATGTAAAATAATATAACTCAATATGATTTCTATTTATGATATTAATGAAAAGATTAATTCGCATGCAATAAATTCTAACACTATTCTCAAGTTAATTGAATAATTACCAAGAATCACTAAGCGATCCATTAGTTAAAAATGAGTACATTATATCATAGAATAAAACTTTTGTTAACAAGAAATTAGTTTAAAAGTTATGTTTTAGAATAACAATTTGTAACCAGATTAAATTCATATATTAATGTGTTTCAAATTTTTAAACTAGTGAAAAATATACTCATTTATTAAACTTACATTTGCTGCTAGAGGCAAGACGACAACTAACTTCTAGATTTAATTATAATGAAAAATTTTAACATAAGAAATTAAAAAATACTGCTTTTATTAACAGCATAGTAGTCTGACCCTTCCTACGGCTTCTTTTATTAAAGAACAGTTCATAGCGGCGGGGGCTGTGCTTTTTCCGATGTACAATTCGCTAAATTGCGCCTACATTGAACCTTTCAACGAAGCGGATTCCTTCCGCCTTTTCCGCTGCTGCTAACCCTTTCCATTTCCTAACCGCTTTCTACAAAGTGTAGGTATTAATTATTCGCGCTAATAATCGTGGCGAGAACTCAATAACTAATGGAAGCTATACCAGCTACACATGTTTACCTAATGATTTTATTTTTACAAGAACTAGTTCAATATTATGACAGCTACAAACTGTTACACAATGATTCTATTTCGTAACGTTTAATGTACGGACTAAGAGTAAAGTCGTTTTTATATGACTAGTCGTTCGTATATTGTCACCGTACATAAACAGAATATTTATAACTAATAAACTACAATGCTGAACTATTAAAGCATTTAGTAGTAGGTTATGGTTGATTCTGCCGCCACCCCCATCCGCACTTTTCCTTATCTCTTTCTAATCTTCTTTTTCTTCACACAATCATTTATAGAGATGCTAATGACTAGAATCTAACAAACTATTGGTGTTTAAGTTTTTGTCTAGTCTATTTCGTGTACTTTTTTCATTGTTCATATATGTTCGTATATTGTCACCGTAAATGTAACTTATCAGTATAACACTGCTTAAGACCACTTGTAGCTTTTATTTTCATATGCTAACCTCGTTCTGATCTTATTCGAAGCTTCTTCGATCTGATCTTTTTCTTCGGGCAGTAATTTGTGGAGATGCTATGCTAATGACGCTCTATATGATGCTATGCTAATGACTTATATGACAAAATCTAATAAACTCTTGATGCATGTTTTTTGTCTTATTGATTTCGTGTACTTTTTTCATTGTTCATATACTATTTTTCTATTCCTGTCTTCTTATATATTTTTAGCTTTATTATTCCATTTACAAGGGGGGCTGGAAATCAGCCCCCCTTATTGATGGATGTACTATATATTTTCTTCTTACAAGTCAATTTTCTATCTATTTTTAGCTTTATATATCACACTTACAAGGGGGGGGGGGCTGTAAATCACCCCCGCCCCTTATTATTGATGGATGTACTATATATTTTCTTATTAGCAGTTAATTTTCTATTTATTTTAGCTTTATATATCCCATTTACAAGGGGTCTCGAAACGAGACCCCCTTATTATTGATGGATGTCCTATATATTATTTGTCTATTCCTATGTTTCCCTTACATATTTCTTATCTATATATGACCCCGTTTTCCATACAGGGTCGCATTCTCCTAAATTCGTAAACAATTATTATAACACTACATAACACTACATTTTAAGTTTTTCATTATTTTTTATTCTACTAACTCGAAATTTGAAGTTCTTTCTAAGATGATGTTAGTATTGCGGATTTCTGTATTATGGCTTACATACAGTGCTTTATATTCGACGCTAGATGGAGACGTGTTTCTGTTCAGATAATTTTATTATGTAATTAGCTCTAACCAAATCTGTGTTTTTTATAAATACGCGCCTTAGCGCAAGGATTTGAACGCATAACCGTTGGGTAACTAGTATAACTCTTTGTTTAACGCTATAGAATGTATCGATGGAAGTGTGACATTAAAGATTTAAAACTAAAGTTGCGTAATCACTAATATATTTAAATAAATAAATCTCCAAATACAATCAACCACTCAGGTTTAACCAAATAAAGATCTATTTACAACAGATCTGTAGGGAAAATAAATAGAACTAACGAATTTTAAACTTAATTTTTTATATAACAATTTAATATTTTCAATATAATAGGTATAATTTGACAATATAGTATTACTATAGGAATCCTATGTAACTAAAACATGTCACTACTGTCAATACAACTAAAACATATAACTAAATCCTATATAACCCCGTAAAACATACGGGCTTACCAATCCTAATCATATAATAATTCAAATAGATTCAAACTCATTGATCTACAGACTAAACAATATAATAGATCCAATTAGCAAAATATGTATAAAATGACGTATTTTTTCCCATTATATATTTTCCCCATTTTCATTATAAACAGAATATACAATTAATTAATGTCTAACTTGTTTATACATAACTATGCGCAACACTCACAATCCATTCATTCATCATCAGACAATAAAGAAGAGGGAAGTATTGTAATTGCCCCACGCTAATATGGAGATACCGTCCTTACAAATATATCTTTTATCGTCGTATGGAGCAGGGCTAATTTGTTCTGGGCCTGAGTGAATATATCGTGTCCTCTAGATCGAAAATTTAGCTGTGTTCCACGAAGCATTGTTTTTTTGAAATAAAGAAATCCTAAAATCTTCAGCTGAAATATTATTTTTAACTACATTCTTTCTAATGCCTTTACCTTTTTTGTTATCGATGTTTCGACTATTTGGCAATACATTTTCGACCTCAAACCCAGAAATTCATTCGCTATTGTACCAGCGTATTCTTCTTTCATGAGTTCTGAAACTGCTTTATTTAGAGAGTAATTTGATTGGGATTGGATGGAAGAAAATTTGAGGCATCAAATCTATCGAAATTTAGTTTTATCTCATTATATAAATTGTCTGTTCGGATATACAAAGTGAATGAATCTATGTCCATATAACACAGTTTACCTCTATGCCCATACATTGGCTTGACATATTTATATAAAAAGTCGTACATTAACCATTTAGATAGTTCTAGTACAATAAACCCACTGTAAATCGGTTTATCATAAAACGATTTAATACTTAACAGTAGATATGTAAATAGCAACAAGGTCTTCAGAAAAAAATACCATATCGCGGAAATTTAATTTAGCTATTAAGGTCCGTGTTCCTCTATAGTTTTCCTGATCTTCTCAACTAGTTACAAGCCGAATATCCCTCCTTTTCTCTATGGTTTCAATAAATTTACTGAAAATTGCGTTGTTCATAGGCTGATAGAAATCCTTCTCAAAGCTATTAGCCGCAGCTTGACGCATCGATGTATTTAACGAAATGTATTGTTCTAACCATTTTGATTGTTTAAATTTTAAGACTGGGTGGATTTTTGTTAATTTTAGATCATTTTCCATAGCCTGTTGCACTACTCTATAATGTGCAACATATTTCTCTGTATTTTACAAATTTGCTACAAGTTTCGGCTGATTTAATTTTGAATTTGATGGAAGCATTGACTCAGCTAAGAAAGGCAAGTCATTGCCTTTCTTTTGCAAATCATTATGTCATTATGAAGTCATTGCAAGTCATTATGAATCTCCTGCGGATATTCAATATCAATTTCCAATATGTACCCAACTGGAGAATCAGCTGAGACGTTTGAATTACCTAATAATTAATTATCTCTTCCTGTGTTAAAAATTTCAACTATCCATGAGGTAAAGGCTGCGAGTGAGCCCATCCATACAAATTATTCTCATCCCAGTAGGCAAAATAGAATGTTGGTTCAGATGGATTGTAGGTATGGCCGGGGTAAGTAATGAGTGAATTATTAGCCCTAGCATATCTATGCATGCAACTTGAGATTCCAACTCGAATTGATTTTCTTATAAAATGTGACCTCTCGATATCGGTAAATAATTCAATGTTAATATATGTTATTCTCAATCCGGCAGAAAAGGACAGACCTGGGGCAGTATAGTACTTAGCAGCGTCCAAACCATATGCATTATAACATACTATCTAAAATTCTCAAAAACGTCAGCCAAAAATGTACATCAGTCTTTGAAGTGTGCTTTACATTTGAATTGAATCCAAACTGTTTCGGCATGCTGGCTGTCAGCATCGGAAATATGTATTTGATTTAGTTTATTATAAAATAAACTTTTCTCGGGTAAACTGCCATCATTAAATTTCTCAGATGAATCAAAGTATCCATAAGAAAAGACACCTTTTCGTGTTATTAATTGAAAGTCATAAAATTTCGGAAAATGACGACGTACTTCAGTATACTTATTCTGTTTGAGATTGGATGCCAGTTTTTCTAGTGAGCTATTCATGAATCGTATGGAATGTAGAAATTTTCATTTGAACGAATGAGCTCTCTCTTGTTTGTTTTTATCAGAATATATACCCACATTTATTTTTTTGTTTGAGAAGGCAAAATAACGCGCTTTTGTTTGAGGTAACACTTTAATTTCTTCAACAGGCTCGGCTAAGTCTTTTATAAAAAAATGAGTAAGAAGTGTTAGTGTTAATGCAAGTGAAATGTGTTAGCTCATACAAAAGAGCGTTATATTGCCTTTCCAAAAAAAATTAGACTTTGGTACATATACTGATAAAAACAAACAAGAGAGAGCTCATTCATTCAAATTAAGATTTCTAGATTCCATACGATTCATGAATTTCTCACTAGAAAAACTGGCATTCCAATCTCATACAGGATCAGTACACTGAAGCACGTCGTCATTTTCCGAAATTTGATGACTTTCAATTAACAACACGAAAAGGTGTCTCTCCTTATGAATACCTTGATTCATCTGAGAAATTTAATGATGTTAGTTTACCCGAGAAACGTTTATTTTATAATAAGTTAAATTAAACTCATATTTCCAAGCTGATTACCAACATGCCCAAACAGTTTGGGCGCAATTCAAGTGTAAAACACTTGGAGACTATATGCGATTGTATTCAAAAACTGATGTACATCTTTTGGCTGATGTTTTTGAGAACTTTAGATCAGTATGTTATAATGCATATGGTTTGAAAGTACTATACTGCTCCAGGTCTCTCATTTTCTGCCGGATTTAAAATAACAAATATTAAAATTGAATTATTTACTGATATCGAGAAATTTTATAAGAAAATAAATTCGAGGTGGAATCTCAAGTTGCATGCATAAGCATGCTAGGACTAATAATACACTCATTACTCACCCCGACTACCTCTACAATTCATCTGAACCAACATCCTATCTTGCCTGGTGAGCACCCTCTCAGCCTTTACCTTATGGAGATTTGGAATTTTTAACACTCGAAGAGATAGATAATTATTAGATATTACAAACATCTCAGCTGATTCTCCAGTTGGGTGCATATTGGAAATTGATATTGAATATCCGCAGGAGATTCATGATGAACATAATGACTTGCCTTTCTTAGCTGAGTCAATGCTTCCACCAAATTCTAAATTTAATCAGCCGAAACTTGTTCCAAATTTGCAAAATAAAGAGAAATATGTTACACATAATATAGTAGTGCAACAGGCTATGAAAAATGCTCTAAAAATTACAAAAATCCACCGTGTCATAAAATCAAATTGAATAAAACAATACATTTCGTTAAATACAGCGATGCGTCAGGCTGCGGCAAATAGCTTTGAGAAGGATTTCTATAAGCTTATGAACAACGCAATTTTCGGTAAATTTATTGAAAACATAGAGATAAGATAGGATATTCGGCTTGCAACTAGTTGGGAAGATCAGGGAAACTATAGAGGAGCACTAAGCTTAATCGCTAAAAATATAATGGGAAAAAATACGTCAGTTTCATATATGTTTTGCTTAATGGATCTATTATATTGTTGAGACTGTATCTCGATGAGTTTGAATCTATTTGAATTATTATTTTATTTGGATTGGTAAGCCCGTATGTTTTACGGGGTTATATAGGATTTAGTTACATGTTTTAGTTGTATTGACAGTAGTAACATGTTTTAGTTACATAAGATTGTCTATATTATTCTTAAATTGTAAAATTATACCTATTAATTGTGAAATACAAACCTACGTTTAAAGTTCGTTAGATTTATTTATTTTCCGTTCAGATCTGTTGTAAATAGATCTTTATTTGGTTAAACCAGAATGTTTGATTGTATTGTCAATGGAGATTTATTTATTTAAATATATTAGAGACAAGGCAACATTTGTTTTCAATCGAGTGACGCACTTCCATCAATGCATCCAATAGCATAGAATATAAAGCACTGTATATAATCTATAATAGAGAAATGCGCATTACTAACATCATCTTAGCAAAAATTTCAAATTTCGAGTTAGTAGAATAAGAAATAATAATAAAAATAATTAAAAACTTTAATTGTTGTGTTGAGTAGTGTTATAATGGTTATTTGCGGTAACTATATACGAAAATATTTGAGTCTTGGTGAATGTGACCCCGTATGGAATACGGGGTCATATATAAATAGGAAATCTGTAAGGGAAACATAGGAATAGAGAAACAATATATAGTACATCCATCAATAATAAGGGTGTCTCGCTAATAACAAAATATCAAGTACATCCAACAATAATAAGGGGGGCTGATTTCCAGCCCCCCCCCCATTGTAAATGGGACATATAAAGCTAAAAATAGATATAAAATGAACTGCTAATAAGAAAATATATAGTACATCCATCAATAATAAGGGGTGCTGATTTCCACCCCCCTTGTAAATGGAATAATAAAGCTAAAAATATATAAGAAGATATAGGAATAGACAAATAATATATGAAAAACAGTACACGAAATCAATTAGACAAAAAACATGCATCAAGAGTTTATTAGATTTTAAGAGTTTATTAGATTTTAAGTCATTAGCATAGCATCAAATAGCGCGTCATTAGCATAACAACTCCACATTACTGCGCGAAGAAGAAGATTAGATCGGACGAGATTAGAATAAGATTAGAGCAAGGTTACATTTACGGTGACAATATATGAAAATATATGAACAGTGAAAAAAGTACATGAAATCAAAAAAGTACATGATTACATAAAGGCAAAAACTGGAAGTTCCAGCGAAAACAATTCAAAGAAACAATTCTCTCAGCCTCCTTCCAGATTTAGATGGCATATATTCAAAGAAGAACGTTTTAACTCTTTTCTTGTACCAATCTAACGTTTGTGTAAATAGAAATATTTCACTTACCTCAATGCAATAAGGAGTTTTTCCTCTGGGCTTAGAGCCAATCTCCAATCATCCAAACTGAGTTCACAAGAAGCTAGAACATTGTAACAGCGTTGTATTTCCAGATTTAATGGGTGAACCAAATATTTCCCCTTCTTGTTTTTTTGTTACTTATTCATCAACCACCATAAAATAAACACATCTTTCCTAGAAGACATGATTAAACTGTCTGATAAAGGGATTTCTATTTGTACACTGAAACATTAAACTGGTTTAAAGAAACTCGTTTTATGAAACTAATTTTCTGGAACTTTTTCCTCAGTGTGCACAGCGCCTAAGAGTTCGTGAAACGTATCCTACTGAAAAATACCTTAATGAAATATATCCTAATAAGTACGTCGATTCGGTCGTCGATGTGCAGTAGTCTGGCACTGTGGTGGTGGAAACATCTCTTCAGTTAACTTTTGAAGCGAAACAGTAAAACAAGCTACTCAAATCAGAAACAAAAGAATAGATAGTATGCAAGTTGTTTTATGCGGTTTTCTTTTCCTTCACTGAATCCACCACAATTACTCCTTCTAAAAACGGCATGCCTCCGGTAGATCATGACTTCTTCCCAACCAGCTCCGAGCTGCTACGCTAACATCGTAAGGGCAGCTCATGTGATTTACCAGTTTATCGCCAGCATCCCTTTGGATCTGACTCCAAACTTTTTAACTGGTTGTGGAGAAATTAATTCCTTTATAAATACTATGCAATATCATTAACACTTGAAAACATTACTGCCACAGAAATAAATTTAAATCCTCCACAAGCAGATTACATTTGAAAAATAATACTTACAACGTTTACTGATAGTTTAAAAACACATCTTAGATGCAAAAAGTATTATTAATGAGCCAGCATTTTTCTAATGCAATAGTTAAACTGTTTATTGCTCTATTACAACTACAAATGAATATATTATATTACGTGCCAATCCTTAGCTCTGCTAAGGAGATATTATTACATTTATTTATTATTCAAATTTCACAATAACAATATTTAACAATTCAAATATGAAAATATTAAGTATCACTAAATTTATTCTATATTTATAATAATGTAACTCAGAGAGTTGGGCTACATTCAAACTCTAAGTAATTGGTTTAAAACTTTAAAACTTAAACGGATTAAACAAATAAGATACTTAGGCCGTAACAAGTTGCTGTAGCGGCAGGTTCAAGCATCCACTAGATGTTCTCTCTAGGGCCGTCAACTACCAAAATTACCTCAGGCAACCACAACTGATGCTAAACGTATGTGGCAGCTGGCTCAGGACTCCACTCGTTGTTACTAAATAAATTGCCCCAGACTTCCTACGGCCACCACCGACCCAATTCACCAATCGGATGCGAGCCAATGTCTCAGACTCCTGGAGTCAGACTGCTGGAGTGATCCCTAGAATTTTTCATTTGTTAATTCAATTCACTCTGGCAACAGCAAAGCTTCACGACTAAACCAAACTGCCCAAATCGAACTTGAACACTAACCAAGCTGACAGTAATAAACCATATTTTCTATAGCAGCAGCTCTCCGCTAATCCCTTAGATTAACATTATAAAACTGTTACAAAAATCTACCACATCATTTTGCGTTTCATTCGGACAAGAGTCAGCCCGAATGACACGCACAAGGTGGCTTCTTCCTTCTACTCAAAAATTATTGCCCCACTACTATAATTAATTAATTGTACTATTGATCAAAAAGGACGATTTAAACAATTACCTTCGCAATAATGACAGTATGGTAGCATTCCAAACTCCGAAATATAACGGGCGAATTCATATTTATCAATTCATTGATCCCTAATCCACAATATTTTTCCAATGGTGAAATAACAACGAATTAACGGTAGAAATAAATCCTATAAATGCACTTTTCGAAGAAAACACTACCGGAAGCAAATTAGTTATAGAACGACAACAACTCAATAAATAAGAGTGGGGACAAAACTAACGGGCTTATCGTTAAGTACCTAACGGAAATTGCTCGTCTAGGCAAATCAGGCGGATTCGCATACAATAGTAAACAAGTATGATCCATATATTTTCACCAAGGCTACATAGTCGTAGTCCACATAGTCGTACAGGAAGTTTCCTATTAAATACTTATTAATGTTGATTAGATTCTGCGAGGCTTTCTTAGAAAGTAGCATGGAATCCTCTGGAGGAGATGACTATAAACATCGCTATGGCGTATACTTATCTCCGCCGAACTGGAGATGGCAGTGATTTATTTCATTCCACTCGGATACCGCGTAATGCTTATGAAGCTCTCTACATCTCATAGAACCATGAATGTAATAGAGGTGTGTGCCCCTACTTGTCACAAATCTGATGACGTCATAGAAGAGTTTTGCTCCACTACAAAAGAAGCCATAAACTTGACGAAGAAAGGGGAAATAACAGTAGTGCTTGGTGACTTTAATTCCAAAATTAGTAAGGGGCCAAAGGTGAAGTTTCCGGGCAATAAGATTTCGCAGAGAGGAATGCCAGAGGAATGCCAGAGGAGAAAAGCTGGTACAATTCAATTTTCTGCCGCAAACACCTTCTTTAAGCAACATCCCCGGCGAGTGTACACATGGAAGTCTCCCGCTAATCGCGAAGATCATCGAGTCAGAAACCAAATCGACTGCATACTAATCAAAAGTCATCTGAAGAACTTTCTTGAAAGAGCAAAAACATATCCTGGCGCAGACATTCGAAGTAATCACAATCCCGTCGTGATGGAATCAATGCAGTCACAGGGAGGGTCAGATATACAAAAAACTGACAAGCTAGACGCCAGGATAAAAGAAGTTTCAGGAGCAACTGGAAGAGAAACTAAGTGAATAGCGATAAAGAAAGCCCTGGCAGATACTCAAGAAAGAGATATGGAGTTTGTGCACTCTGACAAAAAACAATCGTGGACAAAGGACGAATTTCTGCAGTTTATGAAAGAGAGAAAGAAGCAAAAGGCCAAAGATAACAGTCGATGCAAAGAATTGAACAGAATGATGAGAGAAGCATGTCGAAGAGCAAAGGAGATATGGCTGATGGAAAGATACGGCGAAATAGAGACGCTCAGGCCAAACATAATTTATTTAATATTCACAAAAAAGTAAAATAACTAACAAACCGTCATCTAAAACAGTACCGTGGTGTATTAAAAAATAACTATAACAAAATCTTGATAGAGAAGAAGCTAGAAAGATGGAAGGAATATGTTGAGAATCTGTTTTATGACGCAAGGCCCGGACAACCAGCAGGGAATAAGGTAATCAACGAGGACAGCTTGGAAATTACAAAGGATGAGGTACGAAAGGCGATTAAAATTAAGACGAACAGAAAACCTGTGAACCCAGTCAAGACGCATGAAGAGTCTTTAAAATTGATCGTCAGAACTGATGGTATGGGTATACAACTTCTCATGGACATGTATAATGACACTTATAATGCTGGAATGATACCAAGAGACTAGTTGAAGTCGTCATTTGTCACCTAACCCAAACAAAAATTAATGCCGCATGGTTAGCTTTTTGTCCTACGTATAAGATATTCTTACGTATTATTCACACCCGCATATAAGTTAAGTATGAAAGATAAGCCAGCGATACACAGTTCGGATTCAAGAATGGTGTAGGCACCAGGGACATGACGTGTATGCGTGTTTTACTGATTATCGAAAGACATTTGATTGTCTATCACATCAAAAACTAGCTGAGGCCCTTAGGGACATCGGTGGTAATGCAGGAGACCTGCGTACTATCACACAATTATACTACAATCAAACGGCAGCAATGAGAGTTGAGGAAAGCACATCTGAGGAAGTGGTGATAAGGAAAAGTGTCAGGTAAGGATGTGTCTTGTCGCCTCTCCTCTTCCACATATATTCGGAGACCATGTTTAGGGCAGCACTTGAAAAAGTAGGAAACGGTATTTAAATCAAAGCAAGTTAATCAACAATATTCGGTTCGCGGATATGGTCAATATTCGGATGTTGGCATACTGGTAAGTAGCTTACCAACCCTACAGGTCATCATAGATCGCATTGTTGATCATAGCGCGCAATTCGGTTTGTCTATGAATGTCGAGAAAACTGAAATGTCGAGGAAGTGGTAGTGTCCTCTAAAACATGGAAAAGAGCTATCATACGAATCAATAATATGATTATCGAACAAGTGCCTTCCTTCAGAAATCTTGCGATCATTGTTAATGAAGAGGTCGATCCCAAAAAGGAAATTCTATGACGTATAGAACAAGCTAGGGGTACATATATATGCGAAAATGAGTACATATATAGGTGAATGCTAAAAGTATTATGTGTAGAAAGAAAAACCAATGAATAGGTACTCAGGAAGATAGGAAAGAACAAAGAACTATTAAGAACCATAGGGAAGTGGAAGCTGCAATACATCGGGCATTTCATGAGAGGCAGGCGGTACGAAATTCCCCGACACATCGTAGAAGGAAAGATTGAGGGAAAAAGTTGGTAGGGAGAATACAGAACTTCTGTTTAAATGATCTAAGGCGTTAGTACAACAGAGCGTCAATGGAGATATTTCGGACAGAGGTGTCACGAGCCGTGATAGTAGAGGGAGACTTTAGGGAGACGGCGTAAGAAGTAGAAGATTCTGCCAAATAAAAGCATTGAAATCAAAATTATGGATCAACAATGACAGAAATACTTGGAGCAAATAATCAATTGAATACGTCTTTAAAACATAAGACGTACTCAATCAACATTTGATCTACATCTGAAGGTTCACTGAAATCTCAAAGTGATGGTAAAAATCGAGCAATTGTTAAGGATAACAAAGGCCCCATAAGTAACACTATGGTTAGAGTTCTACACAAACACAATCCTGTAATAAACAAAACGTTGCTATTTACAACATTACGAGGATTAACTATTCCATAATTATTATAGACTTCCCCTAAACTATGTTTATTTGTGTCTGTCTGTTATTAAATGTTTTAAGTATGTATTTATTAAATTGCATTTTTGGTTATACTATTTGGTTTTTGAATAATTTAGAATCATTGTTCCAATAAGATAATGTAATGGCGAATACTATGGGTACATTCAGATTGTGAACCTAAACATTCAGCATTAATTCTAATAGTTCAGCAATAGATAAAATTATATTTATAATATTGAATCTTTATAAAGAATTGTATTAATTATTCTTTAATGCAATTTTAGGGGGAGGGGGTGTAATAATTACCCAGTTTATTACTTTGCGCTCGATACATCCTGCGCAATAAGAAGTTTGCGTGTTAGTAAATAATAATATTTTTATGTATTCCTCGTATATATATAGTGATCTACATTCATGTAATGCACACGTAATATATACGCAAGGACGAGAGAGCGGGATGTTTAGGAATTAAATAGATATGTGTTTTTCCATCTTGAGATATCAACGGGGTGCATCGAAATTTGCACCAATTTACTTTCCACGCTACATCTATCTTTTCTAAACCACTAATATAAAATATAATAAACTCAATAAGAATAATGTCTGATCGTATTAATGGGAGTATTAATGGGGTTAGAGAATAAAAGGATATTTAATACAAAACAATAAACTTTGTACTTAATATTTTGAATGGAAATTTAAAAAGATCTGTGAAAATATATAATTGAAACTTATTGAAAACACTAACAGAATCAATTAACGCTATATTGACAACTAATTCAATAATAATGCCTATAATTGCGTTGTTCAATTTTTAGTAGTAAATCATCATCAGAATTTTGTCTTAGATGTCATTTTATAGATAAATTTTGTCGTATAGAATTTTGTGGCTTATGTCAGTGAAGGTCTTCCAAAATCGGTTATTGTTCCAAAAAAAGAGGACATCAATGATGTTCGCAATATGATTGAAGATGATCGACATATTGTCACGTTTATTTTAGTCGTGAACTTTTTCTTTATGGATAAATCTTAAATTTACGAATTAAATCCACCCAATTATAAAAAAGAAACGGAGAAACATAGAAGTTAAGAGTTTATTTCGTTAACATAAATTAATTGATAGCACTAAAATTAAATCGGGTTAGTATACCACATAAAATAATAAAACATATATTTATTTTATTCAACATATTTATAAAAAGAATAATATATGATCGATAAAGTTTAAAACTAATTCTGAAATAATTGAATTAACTACCAAGCAACATTAAGTAAATAACTTGTAAATAAGTTTTCACTTTGAATAAAATTTAGTTCATTGGTTATTAAAAATACTCTTGAATAAAATTAGTAACAAAATTTAATTGTGAATTTAATAAGTTTGACCTTTTCAAAATAGTCAATAATTATTTATAATAAATATAATATTAATAATTTAAAAACATTTTGTGCTGGAGACAACACAATGCTATACAGTAGTTTTAGATTTATTTTTAGTAAAAAAAACCGCGGTTAAAAAAAACTGATCACTTCCCCTACTTTACTGAAGCTGGTTACAAACTAGCATGTAATAAGGACCGGCGCCTGGTAAAAGTTTTTCTGTCTCATTTCTTCCCATAAAACTATCTCTATTATTTTGTTCCTACTATTCCGAATCTAGTTTCTACAATCAAGAAGCGTCTCGCGAGCCTCCGGCTTAGCCCGGGCAGGTTCGCCTCGCCATGAAAATTGCCTTCAGCCGACTTTTTACTGCCTTTCACTACCGCGTACCCCTTTCTACGTTTCCCACCGTTATCTACAAAATGCAGGTGTTCCATTAATTACTCGCGCTAATGATAGGAGTGAAAAATCAATACAAGAATATTTACGATTGAATTAATTCTTCCACTTTGTAGCGTTGAATTTCTAGTATAACTTCTCCACGTTATCCAGCCATCTGGTCCTTGGTCTTCTTCTTATATGCTGTTCCCCTGGTTTTCTATTTAAGACTTTCTTTCCCGTCTTATAATTCGTCATCCTCCCATCTTTCAATTCGCCATCCTGTCCCAGCCATTCGAGTCTACTACTATTTATTTCCGCTACTATCTGATTTGTTCTGATTTGCTATCTGATTTGTTATACAGTTCTATGATCTCCTTATTATTTCTAGTTTGCCATTATCCAGGCTCGTTTACTGGTCCATAGAGTTTCCTAACTATCTTCCTTTCCCATCTCCTTTATAATTCCTCATCACATGTATCATACTCCAAGGCCCTGAAACAAACATACATCACAACAGGTCTAACTACTGTACGGTAAGCAGTCAGCTTCAGATTACTATTAAGACATCTAGCTTTGAATACGTTGCTTAAGGCAAAGTAGTTCCTATTACCAGCTGGTACAATTTAGTTTACTTTTAATTAATTCACTCTTAATTTATACAGCAACTTTGATTGTTAGACAATAATGTTGCAAGAACTAAACATTTCCTAGAATGTAATTATAATGACTTACGAATATTTACATTTCACATTAGAACTAAGCACATTAACATCTACATTTGAACTAATAGAAATAAATACTTTTAATTTTGTACCACGTTATACTTCGAACCTGACTTTCGATCCCGACTTGCAAGACTACATTCTTCATCAAAATGTAAGAGAAGACTAACTTCAATCAGAATTTTTTCCACGTAAGACTCGTCCCCATCCAGAAAAATTTCGTCCCCAGAATTTAAAATATAACGAGAATAAGCGTAATAATAATAAGCGTAATACAATTAAAATGGTACGTTGTATACAATTTAATTCTATCTAACATTTCTGTATGTTGCTTTTATAATATAGTAAGATTAGATTTGTACACACTTGTTGACAATCCGAGCAAAATATTTTGAAGTGAAGCTTTTCGTAGCATCTAAGAGAGTGCTTTGTCGAACTTAAGATGACACAAACACCATTGGTACAATAAAAATTTGAATCGACGAACTGTTTGACTATAGAGATTCATAGCATTCATACCGTGAAATAAAGGCATAGTTTGGCTTATCAAAGGCTTCAGTACATTCTATTTTTCATGAAATTTTAAGTCTGAAATGTATTCGTCCCTGTATAGATATTCCAAGATGAAATGAATACAACAGAAATAAGCATTACAAGGCAAATCATTTACTACACATGCAGCAGCTATTATTTTAGAGCAGCGGTAATTAATTTGGTGTGCGATGTAGTGACATATTTACAAGTTATAATTAGATTAAGTTATAATTACAAGTGTTAGAAAGCTAACTGTATACTTTGAACTTTCGTGGACTTAAACGCAGTATTCAAAAAAAAACATTTTTGCATCTTTAGTACCATTTCTACTCCTATTTAATACAATTGATAAATAAATACTTTCTTAGTTCTTTACAAAACTTTAGAGATGCCCTGTAGAATGAAGATATACGTTACTATGTTAGCAATGCGATAAGACACATCGCATATACTTTTAGATGTGGTTAACCACTCACGAAGGGGGTATATAGGATGTAGATGTTTTACGTTGAACGATAAGCTTTTCCGTTTGCACGAAGCAGGTACCTTCATTTCGGTCGCTTTCCAACAACAAGGTGGTTATAACACGTTTATTTTGAAATATACACTGTTATATACAAAAATTGTTGTTTTAAAATTTCTTTTTGTATGATTTTTAGGCCACATATTTTACTACAATACATTGTTGACATCTAAATTTTTTGAGAATATGATTTTTTGAAAAATGAAATAACACTTATTTATTTAGCAACGATAAAATTATACTAGTAAATATTAAGTTTAAAATTTACATGTTGAATAAGATTAATGTTTCTTATCAGTAT
>WYDF02285505.1:2606-16724 GCA_009867245.2 Adranes taylori
CCATTTAACCCATCCACATCACATTTATACTTATTTAGTTCTTGCAGCACAATTCAGCCGTTGTAGATTTGTCTACCGAAATTATCCTTTCCATATATCCTATTTGCACCTGGTCTATATCTTTTCTCTCACTCACTGTCCATTCTTCAGCACTATACATAAAAATATTCTTTACACACACCTCTATAATCCATAATCTCATATTCACTGACTTATCAAATCTCTCTTACCATATCCATCTCATGCGCTCTATCGCAGTTTTAGCTTTTACTGTCATCATTCTCGTATGGTATTTGTCTAAGCCGTTGTAGTTCAGCATGTATCCCAAATATTGGCTTTTACACACTCTGCTCTCTCTCTCTCTCTCTCTCTCTCTCTACTTCTGCGGGATTTGTCGAGTATTTACCGGCAACTATGCTTTTTATTTTGTTGATTTCATCCTTTAGTTTGGTCTTTTTGTTTATTAGGTCTTGAAGTAGAATTCATAACGAATTATAATTTTCTTCCATTTTGTTTTGTCAATTATATTATAGATTGTATGTTTAGCTGGTGATGATCTGGATAGAGATTTGGGGAAAGAATTTGCAACATCTGGCCCTCTTACCGTAACGTTCAAGTTGAGTCACCTCCATTGTACTACTTTTACAATACCAACTCTTTTTGTTCGTAGCTAATATTTTAACTTGCGCAAGCGTTAATCCGCTACATGATTGATGAAAGTAATTTCCACATTGATAAAGTAATTTCCAAAATGCCTCGAAAATTACCTTAATTGATGGCTTCATTTTCAAAAGCATCAGTTTTATCTTTAAATTGACTTGTCTTCGTTCTAGATCTTGAAAATAAAGTATAAATAGTTTTTGCAAGTATTTCAATATCTTGTCTCACTGTAACTTTTTTCCAAGCGTTAAATGCCCACATCTTCTTGATGTGCAATACAATGTTCTGTACCAAATGTGGTACAGCCTGTTTAATTTAGCTACTACTACACCGTTTCCTTTTCTTAACGCCACGGAAACTCCATCAGAAATTAATAGAACGTCTTCTTTTAGTCTAGTTGTTTACATAAAATTGTAAAATTGCACAATCAATTGAACAAACACATCAATTTTGTAATTTTAGAAGCGCCTGCAGGCAAGAATTGTTTGTGCGCACAATAATTTTTCATGTGCGCTATGTTTAAAAACTAAGTGCACGCGCATATGCGCACAGCTTAGCGGGAACACTGGTAATACCATTAATATATGATTTAATTAATTTATTTATATCATTTATTTATATGATTCAAAGCCAAAACTAACCATAATATTTTTATAGTTTGCTATGCACGGAGAGGTTTGAGACTTGATTGAAATTTATTTTATAGCCACCAAAACTTTTTTATTATTAAATCTCAAGACTTGATAACATTTTTATAGTCATTGGTTTACCTAGAAATGAATTGCGAACAGATAAACAACTTCTAAGTTTGTTTACATTTTATTTGTTTCATTTATAAAATAAAACAAATCAAGAATTTCTTATCAAATTTCAAATAAAATTCTTTTCATGTTGGATGCATTTCTTATCGACGTTCTAAACAATAGTATACTTAATATAATGTTTGTTTTATTGGTTTTAATTAAATAACGTATTTAATGAAGAGGAAATCTGAATTAACTCACAGATATTTATTTGTTATGAAAGATAATAAGCAGGTATGTAATTGGTGTTAGAACATTATTTAAACGTTAAGTGATTTCTAAATAGTTAGTCGTTCGCGTCCCAAACGCACTTGGTTGCCCACCTAACAATTTTTTTAATCGAGGTTTAGGAATGTATTTAGGCAGATTTAATGTTGGTTTACACACATGGGGTACTGAGGGATTCGTTCCCAGCGATGGACATGGACGTTAATTATCATAGAAGCAGTATCACCAGCAAATCCCACTGTCATATTTTTACTCCTCAATGAGCAATTTTCAACTCTAGCCGACCCCTTGTTCGTTTATTTTTAGAATGTGAGGATCTAATACCGATCCTTGCGGTACGCCGCTATTTATTGACATCTCTACTGTGCCTTACTCTGTCTTGTTAATTATTGAGCGTTTGCTCAGATATCCTGCAATTACTTTCTGACAGTACCTGTATAATTTTTCCCTGATTAGTATAAGATCCTCTTGCTTCCAGCTGGTTGCTTATTCTGGTTTCAGCATTAACAGCCTCAAATTAGAATTTTTTATTTTTCCGGCGGCCAATATTTTTGTTACTATATCTGGAACGTTATATGCGTCCTGATGTATCTTTCTCACTCGCCAGGGCACATCTCCTGGTTTTCTTAAAAATTTCCGACGCAAGCGGATCATGAGCCTAGGGCTATGATGCGATCGGAAATAAAAATTTAATAGGCGGCTGCCACCATGTCCTTTGTTCTATTTTTCTTATTTGTACTAATTGTTTTCTCAAGCATATTGTCATGACTCCCCTCAGCTTTTGGATTGAAGCCTCCAGTGCTATTACCAGTATCCTTTTTGAATTTTTCTTCTCTGCTCGGTATTTCTTTGTAGGATATCAATAATATTTTTTGTGATTGTTCCCTCTCACGTCACTATTTAGCTTTTCCTACTGTGCTTAGAAGATACTGAGTGGTCTATACGCAGGTTATTTATTGGTCAACTTCATTTCTAGTGTTTTTTCTTGATTAGTATAAGCTATCATCTTCTTTCAACTTGTTTACCTATCAGCATGATTTCACTGAAAGCCTCACGTGAGGATTTCGGTTTTCTTTTTGGTGGCCAATATTTTTGTTATTATGGTCAGGGACGCTATATGGCCCTGGTACAGGTTTGTCACTGGTCAGGGGCCCTTCCTGCGTTTAATAATCTCCAGCGACTTTATTGAATATTTCATCGTTCGTATCTGATGACCTCGAGGACTATGCGTCGGAAATAAGGGTCCATTGCTTTCCGTTGCCTCCGTTGCCATTGCCTCAAAATTTTGTTCCTAACATATTATTCTTATTAAGAACTAATATTATATTAAATGCCTTGCGTAAACTTGAGAATTAATTTGAGTTTAATGAGATGTTAAGGAAAGTAAACATTAGCACAATTTCAACACCTTGATTTGTCTATGTTGCTCATAAACCAAACAGTCCTATATACGCCATTTCCCACCTCATGCAATCCAGTCAAATATTCAATAATCTGTCACTCTCATTTACAAACACTTTCGCATCAAACTTTATTTTCAGCCATCAGCCATCAGCCATCGTACTTTTTCCACCTCCTTTCTTTCTCCTTACATTTTTTCCATTCAGTTTTCATTCTGTTGAAGTCTGGCCAAGTTATTTTTGTTTTCATTTTCTTATTCCCAATTCATACGGATAGGTTACCCCCACCCCACTCCCCGTTTCCTTCTAGGAGATGATATCGCCTATTTTCGAAAACATAAATCTATAATATGTTCAATTTGTATTTGTATTAGACTCGTACGAATGCATCTGCTCCAAGTGCAATGGCCTATAATCAGTCACAACTCTATCAGCAGCACTATGGTCAATATGCAGCGACTCGTGTTGCTGCTGCCGCTGCAGCAAGTAATGCTGCTGTCGCTGCGGCTGCTATTAATCCAGCTGCGGCCGCTGCAGCTGCAGCCGCTCATGCGCATCAAGCACAGGTAAGAAGAAGAACGTTATATATATATAAACCAAACCTGATTTTACTAGTAGTTAAATTACTAATCAATGAATTTATTTCTTGATTTTTTTGCAACCATTTTGTGGTCTATTTCTTGTAGGAAAAAGAACACAAAAAAAAAATTAAACGACTTAAAATAGGTTAATCCGGCTCTGACACATAGATGGCGCCACAAATGATGACACATAAATGGCACCATCGACGGATTTCAACTTATTGTAGGTTTTTATATGTTTTTCATGTGCTCTTTTCCCTATAAAGAATAGAGCACAAAAATACTTGCAAAAAATTTAAGATAAATAAATTATTTCATTGCATCATTTGAATTTATTTTCATTATGGGATCTTAATTATGAACTCATTAAATGAAATTGTTATTTGGTTTATCATAATTAATTCTTAGGTGCAAGCAGCTGCTGCAGCTCAAGTCCAAGCGAGTATGATGGCAACACCATCGTATCCAGTCCATCCAGATGTTGAATTTAAACGGCTCCCGTTCTACGATGTTCTAGCGGAATTGATTAAACCATCTACTTTAGTACCACAAACAACCGCCAGGTAAATAAAATTGTTAACTATACTTTATTTAGTGAAACATAGTAGTTGTATGATTTTTGGTGTAATTGCCTCCCAACATAATAGCAAAGCAATCCTTAACAGCAAAATTGTTTAACAAAAAATTTCATCTGATTGATCAACATTTTTATGAAAACAAGTCAAAGACACTTTGGTCAGTTTGATTCAATTTTTAAACTGGTCAATTTGATGAAATTTTTACACAAATTCATCAAACCGACAACAATTTGAAATTTTTACAAAATTTCATCAAAAAAATATAATTTTAAATTTTATCAAAATGGTCAAATTCGGGCTTTTAGCCGTTTTCATAAATTTTTGCAAATTGACCAAAATGCCTTTGAGGTGTTTTCATTTTCTTTGATAAAACATTTTGATGAAATTTTTTTTTGTCTATTTTCAAATATGGTCTTTTTCGATTTTTTAATTTCCACGGGTGTAAATTTTATAAAAATTTTGATCTTTTATCCCAAAACATCAGCGATTAATTTCATGGAACAAAATTTAAATCGATTTGATAATAATTCCACAAAATTTCGTTGGTTTATCAAAAATTTATCAAAGTGACCCAAATACCTTTAAACTATTTCCATTAGCTTTCATAAAAAGTTCGCAAAAATTTTTTTTGTCTTTTGAAATTGTGCTCTTTTGCGATTTATTCTTTTTCTTCTTTTTTCAACTAAATATTAGTTGCAGAAATGTTGAAAATTTGGGATGAAATTTCGAAATTTATATTAGAATTTATTTTTTTTAGATAAAATTTTCTGGTATTTTAAAACATTCACCATATTTTAGAATGAATTTTGATCTATGAAATTGTGGCCTTTTTGGATTTTTTTCTTTTTATTTTCAATGGATGCAAATCTAATAAACATTTCGAAATTTCATCCTAAATTTTCAACATTTCTAAAAGTTAGTTGGAAATTTAAAAATTTCATTGACCATACACTTTCGTGCCATGGTGAATTACATCTGAAAATTTTATGTAAAAAAAATAAGTTTCAATATTTCCTCAAAATATCATCGATTTGAGGACAATTTACAAATTTTTATTAATTTGACTAAAATTTTATCAAAAATCGATCAAAATTCCTTTGAGTATAAAAACTTCTTTTGTAAAGTTTTCTTTAACTTCCGTTCGCACGTTTTTTGCTTGTTGCTGTTATTATTTTTGTTTTTCTATTTCCTCTCATCTATTTTTTGAGTTATTTCTTGTAGCTTTTATTTTTCTCTTTTCTTTAATGTTATATGCTTGATTAGTTCAATTCCAATTCTATGTAGTGGTAAGGTAATTATTAGCATTTGTTCTTAATATTAATAATAATTATATTGTTAATAAATTTGTTTTGTTTTTCAAAATTAATTTATCAGACAACAGGAAAGCAGTTTTTATTTCCATCTAACACCACAACAGGCAACCGACATTGCCAGTTCGCGTGATGTTCGCCATGGAACCGGTCGATCTGAATACATTAAACAAGTCCAGATGCGTTTTTGTCTGATGGAAACAACAAGTAAACAGGATGACTATTTCCCGCCCAGTGTTGTCGTTAAAGTTAATAATAAATTAGCACCATTACCTGTAAGAATAAAAAATAATCTTATTTATTTTTTGAATTGAAACATTGCGCCTTGTTTTAGAATGCCATTCCAACAAATAAACCAGGCGTTGAGGCTAAACGTCCTCCACGGCCAGTAAATATTACACAATTGGTAAAACTTAGTCCGACTTTGGCGAATACGATTCAAGTGCAATGGTTGCACGATTATGGACGCGGTTATGCGATTACAGTAACGTTGGTCCATAAATTGAATTCGAATGATCTTTTGCAACGATTAAAAACGAAGGGCTGCAAACATAGTGACCATACTAGAGGCATTAGTAAGTTTTTTCTTGTGCAAATTATAGTTATTAGTTTTTTTGTTTACCAAGAGGAAGGTCTCCTCTTAGTCGATCACCATAAGTCAGACCTTAGTTATGTGGGGTTCACTTGTAACACATAGGATGTACGCCATGCCCCATAAGCAGGACCAACTAGTACCTGTCAGGTGGATGGAGGACTTTTTATCGAAATTCGTTTATGCACAATTAAATCAGAATGGCTAGATGTTACTGCCCGACCTGTTTTACCAACTCTACTTGTGACTCTATATTACGAGAGAGAATGACACTCATCTACCAAGATGATTTTTGCGAACAGAGCATACTACACCTCATCATTTTGCGTTTTAGTCAAACGCTTGCTGCCGTACTGCTTTCTCGCGCAGAATATCTTTCGCCAATCGAGGAAAAGCGCATCAAACTTCTTTTTTCTTGGCAATCCTAGTGCCAATGCCGTCTGCACAAAAATCGGCTTCCTAGACGACCTTTTAAGGTCCGTCTTAGGGTGTCCGAGGATACTTTCCGACCAATGCGATGGAGATATGCGCCAAAGCTGCCATGTCCCTTTAGCATATTAGATCAGGCTACTGTTTTTGGCTTCACATCGATAGTCTATCTATCTTTCGGTGATCTGGTCACATTGCCTTTGCTACCTTTCTAATGACTCGGCGTTCCGTTTGAAACATTGTGCCCACCTATAACGTGTGCGCGGGCCCTCTCCAGTCCAGAGCAACCAACTTTATTCGAATTATAGCCGTAATAACATTGTCATAAGGAACAATTGTTCTTATAAAAAGTTCTAAAAAAAATCTTGCTCAAAAAATTAAAAGAAGGGTCGACTTTTCGCTCTCTGTACACACGTACAGATGTATGTTCAAGAATTTCTCTCTCCCTTAGGGACCGATCTGTACGAAATTTGGTAGACAAGTGTAGATTATGAATCTGCAGAACCATTATTTTCATTTTTTTTATAAATACAATATTGCGGACAGGAGCCATTTTTTTTTGTTCAGAGATTTCTTATTAAAACTAGGAGGCTAAAATTTTACACACATATAGTACCTTGTATTATGCGTCGAATAAAAAAGTGCTTCAAGTTTAACAAACTTTTTGAAATATCTAGGAACGATAAGAGATAGGACATTCAAAGTAACTATTGTATAGGTTATATAAATGCCCTTCGATTTTATTTGACATTTTTTTTTTCTAAAATCACAATTTAACATATATACAGGGTGTTATTTTTTTGCAAATTTTAAGGTCCATTTTCTCGAAAAGTGTTGTAAGATTTTTTTTTTAATTAGTTTATGGAAAGATATTTAAGGAATTAACTGAGTTTAAAAAATCGCATGTATTGATGTATTGACAAATGACAGGAAACTATTTACTGCATTAGAAATTAAAGCGCCCATTGGAAAAACCGACAATAATCGCTTTTTGAAAAATGATATTTTAAATATATTAATTTTTAAAATAAGTAATGAAAAACGATATTGTCTAGCTGCTTTTTATTAATGGTACATTAACCATTAACGTTTTCAAACACAGTGATCATCATAAGAGGAACATTGAAGTAAGAAGACAAATTACGGAGTTATTAAATATTTAAAGTCACTCATTCCCTTTAAATCAGTGAGTTTTAGTATTAGTATTCTTAAAGCAGTGCAGGCAAGTGAGTTGATGAAAGCTGCTACTTCATCAGATTATTTCAATAGATACAGTCCAGTCCGTTCTTAAACTTGTTTTTCGTGTTCTTCTTGAATATGCTTATTGTGATACCAAGATCCTTCTGCGAAGTTACTGCTCTTATTGGTTCATTAGCAAGTGAGTAACATTTTTCAGGGTTTGCTGGACCCATATGCAAAACTGCATTTAGCAGCGTTTAATAGCAGAAGCCATTGTTGTGCCCTGTCGTATATTTCATGCAAGATTATCTGCGTGTTATCATTTGGTTCATCCTGGTACCCAATAATCTTCGTATCATCTGGAAAATGACATTCGATTTGGTGCCTGTTTGGACTTGTCGCTGATGTAGCACAGAAATAGGAGGGCTCCAAGAACAGAACCCTGCGGCACGCCGCTAAGGGTGAAGTAATCTGAAGAGCAACTTTACCGAACTCGGTAGGTACTATCTGATAAGAAGCTCTGGATCAATTTGATGAGGCTACTTCTAATTTCCATAGCATCTAGCTGGTACAGTAATTGTTCCGTCCCCACTTTGTCGAACGTCTTTCCGAAATTCAGATATAATATGTCCAAGGATTCACTCTTGTCATATTTACTATTATACTCGTCCAGTGCTACAAGCAGGTTTCTAGCGACTGAGCGCCCGATTAGGAACCCATGTTGCGATTCTAGCTTTATCACCCTTCTTACAGGCAGGGATAATTGTGGCCTTTTTTCAATCATCGAGAAATACACCTCGGGTCAAAGAGTAAACCATTACTTCGGATAGAGAAGGGCAAACCACACTTGAACATTTTTGGAGAAGCACGGCTGGTATGTTGTCAGGTCCCGGACTGGTATGTGCTTTAAGGTTGTACAAAATTGTCGGTACCCTTTTTATTTTATACTGTATATCTACAGAATGAATGTGATTTACCATTCTCGGTAGGTATGGCAGGGGACCATATGTTTCCTGCAAGTATATGTTATGGAACTGCTTTGCTAATTATACTATTAATGTACTATAAGTAGTTGGTTCAGATTGATTGTCGACATATAGTGATATTGACTTTACTTTGGAGCCTAGGGTTTTTGAAACGTAATTAAAAAACTTCTTCCTATCGTTAAGAATTGATTTCTCGTACTTTTCTTTCTCTCGCCTGATTTGTGAGACGACGTTGTCATAATTAGCTTTTTTGAAGTTGCAAACTCGCTTGCTTTTGCTCTAGGGTTTTTCTAAAGAACTTGCACGTTGGCGTCAATTATGCATTGGTCACTTTTCCTTATTAGCAATTTTATTTCTACGTTTGTTATTAGTTGTTACTAGATTATCATCAGCACAGTACCTAGTTGGTTCTTTTATTAGCTGACACAAATGGCTATTCAAGTTTGCATCGAAGAAATATTCTGCTGACTCATTGCTTAGAGTGATCGTGTTCTGCTACCAGTTTATTTGCGGTAGATTAAAATCGCCAAAGACAAGAAGTTTATTATGCTCTGAGAAATTGAAGATTTTATTCGTCAATGTTTAATCGAGGTTTGGAGCATGGACTATAGATATATATGAAGTTTATTCTATTTGACTTTATTTAGCCTTGACCGCCAGTGCTGTACTCGAGCGCTCACTTAGATCATCAGTATTTATTATATTGAGCTTTTATTCTTTAAGCTCCTTTATTGGTTCCTTTTGTTCTTTAAGTTCCTACACCTCCTCCTCTCTTGTTATTCCGATCTGCTTTAGTAAGGATGTAGTTCGGAAGATTTACCATACTGTCAGGTATATCTGAATGTAACCATGTCTCCGATATCATGACTATATGCGGTACCGTGACTGATATTACGGAAAGCAATTCGTTAAACGTTGCCGTCAAGGAGGCGATGTTAGTGTACATCAGCTTTACGTTGATTATTACGTGAGAGATTGGTTTAGCGTTATTTTGCTTGTGTGTAACACGGCTGTGTTCATTGCCTGCCCTATCAATTTGAAAGTCATTTTTTACCTCATTCTATTTTATGTACTCGGATATTCCTTTGCTGTTTTAATGACTGAAAATCCGATTGTTCATCCTCATGAAGTTTATTGAAATTTAAGCTTCCAAAGCGAACATCCCTTGGTCAGAATCCTGAGTCGTATAGTCTATCTTTATATTGGAATTCAACAGCTACCTTAAATTTTTATTTTGATCTTATTGAAGTTGGTGTTTCTTGTACTAATACCGAATTTTTGATAGTGTATTCATTATGTATTTACTTATATGCTAGGCTTCAATGTTTCTACTGACAAGCGAGCTATGCAGCCAGCATTTCTTACTAATTGTTCCGGTCTTGTCGTACCAAGGTGCTGTTTGCGCGTTACTTTGGACCATTGACCAACGTTATTGGTTTGTCAATTGTTTCACTTCTCAGAGAGGTATTACACGTCTCTGTGTTTAAATCACTTTGGGCATCTGTACCTGGTCCAGCATTTGCTTCAAGTTCAATTATTTCATTGTCATGTTTTCTTTTAAGGTGCGGTATTATTGATGGTGTTTGTGGTAGACTCGTTTGGGCACCTATGTTTGTTTTAGTTATTATTTTACTATTACTTTACAAGACCTATTAGTATTTGCATTATTCGAATTTAATGTATTGTTTACTGGTGCTTATTTCTTCATGCAAGTCTCAACGCATTTTTGTATATCAAGTTTTATGACAGCTAGATTATTTTTGCTTGTTCTTTGATTAACTGGGTTAGTTTATTATGAGATATGCTTTGTTCACTTAATGTTTTAACTTCATGTGTTTCATGTCCTTTGTTAATGATATCAAAGAAGTGACTTATTATTGACTCCTCTGTTTTTGATTAAATTTCATTTAAGGTATTTTGTACGTTTCTACTGTTTGATGTTTTTAATTCATATTCTAGAAAATTCATAGCATTCTCATTCATTTAAAGATAAATCGTTATTACTTTGTATTGACATAACCTCACTTTCATTTATACATTGGAAACATGGCCAATTATTTATGTTTAGTGATTCTTTCATATCAGTTAATTGTTACTCTGTTATGTTAACACACTTGATATGTAACTTCATTTTATACTTCACACAATCAATTATTTCATCATATTTACTTGCTGTTTTATTACACACATTGCAACGCGACGTTGAATGCCATGTTGAATGCGTTATGCTTAATAACGCGTAATGTTGATGATGATGACTGGATGATCGAAAATGTTAAGGTTTAATGTATCATTAACAAAAAGGAGCTAGACGATATCGTGTTTCATTAAATATTTTATAATGGATCTCCTTGATGTCAACCAAAACTTCAATTTTTTATTAGTTTATAAAGAATTTAAATATTACTAAATCCTTTTTGAAAGGTTCTATCACTCTGACTTATAAGTCAAAGAAATAAATCTTTTAATATTTTTTAAAACTTTTAAACAATTGTAGATTTAATAAAAAAAATTTAAACAATTTAAATCTTCTTGAATCATTTTCGAAAGGGATCTACCACTCTGACCTATAAATTATTTTTAATAATAATTTAAACATTTTAAATGTTCTTGAATCTTTTTTGAAATGGATTAAACATTCTGACCTACAAGTCAGATTATAGATCCTTTTCAAAATGGATTCAAGAACATTGAAATTGTTTAAATTGTTTTTAATTAGGCTAGAGATTCGTTTATTTATCCGGACAACTTTCTTAAGCAAATGCCATCAAGATTGACATTATTTTCGCTTGGCATGCAGTGACATATCTTCTCGAATTGATTGTTAACTGATCATTTGAGTTCTTGTCCCATATATTCTGGCCCCTGATATTTGCTGAGTCTGAGCATACAACAGACCATCTGTAACAAGGTGATTCTCCAGCATTATTGGCTTCAAACCATTCCAGGTGGCCCTTGTCAAGGAATGATTACCTGCTGCGAGGAGTCGCATTATATTTCCTCTTCTTTGTGTTACTTTTCTTTATGAATTGTAATTTAAATATCTTTTATTTATGACAATTGATTAGTAAAAGAAAAACTAAATGAGGACGCCGATAGTGAAATAGCGACAACATCTTTACGCGTTTCATTGATGTGTCCATTGGGTAAAATGCGCATGGCACATCCATCGCGAGCGCGCACCTGCCAACATTTACAGTGTTTCGATGCGCTGCTCTATCTACAGATGAACGAAAGGAAACCAACATGGAATTGTCCAGTGTGCGATAAAGCGGCTCTTTACGATGATTTAGATATTGACGGGTAAGTGCTTGAGAGTTTTACCATTAGTAAAGGATTTGAGCGTTTTCAAGATCTTAAATTTAGTTTGTATTTTAAATTAGGTATTTAAAACACACATGAGGAATAAATGAACTTCTTTTTACGTTTTATGTGTATTAATTACTCCATTTTTCCTGAGAGATATTTTTATCACAATCACTCATCACGTTACTTTCATTTTTTTTTAGGTATTTCCAAGAAGTTTTAAGTTCAGCCTTATTGGGTTCCGAAATGAATGAGATCCAATTGCATAAGGACGGTTCATGGAGTGTTGAAGGGAAAAAAACTGTAACTGCAAGTAAAGTGCAAGAAGTTATCAAACTTGATGAATCAATTCAAATCATCGCGGATGATGGAGGTACACATGTTACGTTAATTTTCATTTCATTTCGTTTTAATAAATTAATTTTTTTAGCACGTGTTTTTTTGTAAAAAAAGAACTAACACTGTTTGTAAAATTTGATCTTATATCTTTCAGTTCATGCTACATGAAATAATAATGATTCTTTCCAGATGTTACATGTCCCGATATTGCGACATCAACTACGACTACTACTACCCTTGACGAGCAATTATTACCCAAAGAGGAAGCACCGATATCAACCAATCAAATCAATTCCACGACGAATCAAGCGAATGGCACTAGTGTTGTTGTTCCATCTGCTCAAACAGCAGGAGCAACAAATGCTAGTTCTGGTGGCGATAGTGGTACTGTTGATTTAACTCTTTCCGATTCTGAAGATGATGATATTCCATTGGCGAAACGTCGTCGCCAATTATCTTCGACTAGTACCGGCAGCGGCCAGGATTCAACGAACGGCGCACAAAGCCAGCAGAATCTTGCACAAAAACCTGATTCAACAAATAATGGAGGAACTACAACAGGTACTTATTTGACCCTTCAAAAAACTTCTTTTCTTATTCACAAAAGCATTGGTATTTTATGTCATTTGTAATCAATAATGAACCAATAAGTGGATTATTAATCATGTTTATTGTGGATTGGATTGGTATTATTTAACCTTCTCTCCCATTTGCTACTTTTTTGTTTACAAAATTTATCGTTGACTAGGAATCTACAGTACATTTTTAAAAGTTCTTGTTTTACAATCTTTTGATTTGACTAACTTTTAACCAGTTAATTTTTTTCCTTTATTATAACTTATATTGCTGTTTCTAATAATCCTTTAGATTTATCTCAATTAAAAATAACTGTTTTTTTTAATTGAGATAAATCTAAGGGATTATTAGAAACAGCAAAATAAGTTATGATAAAGGAAAAAAATTAACTGGTTAAAAGTTAGACAAATCAAAAGATTGTAAAACAAGAACTTCTAAAAATGTACTGTAGATTCCTAGTCAACGATAAATTTTGTAAACAAAAAAGTAGCAAATGGGAGAGAAGGTTAAATAATACCAATCCAATCCACAATAAACATGATTAATAATCCACTTATTGGTTCATTATTGATTTTTGTAAGAATGAAAGGTTTTTTCTTTGCATTTCTCATTAGCTCAATGTACTGCGTTTCTCTTGCATTTTTCATTACCTCTGAATGCAAATATAACCTTTGTAGATGTAGCTTTATCCTGATTTACGTTGTAATGTCGTTCAAGTTGGGGTATCGTCTAGCAAAAGAAAAACTGAGTATATATGAGAAATTTCATTGTTATTGTGTCTAAGGTGGGGATGAGACTCAACATTTCATCAATATGATTATTTTTATATTCCTATTTTGTCCTTCCCCTCCCACAAGAATCAAACGTTAATTCTTCTAAATCAGTGCTCTTATTCCATCAAGCATATATCATATTTCTTTCAGCTAAGTGTAATTATCATGTTGATAGTATGTTTTCTTGTTTTTGTTCTCCGCTTGATTATTAAACTTGTCTAAATCCCGATGGACTTATAACTTTTATTTCTTTTAAGCTTTGTTCTATCTAATAACAGAGCCGTATCATCAGCGTACATGTTAAAGTGTTAACTGTTTTCCAAATGTTTCATGTCTTGCACGTACATTAGATATAGCATTGGCCCAGTAGTGAGTCTT
>WYDF02285516.1:0-16722 GCA_009867245.2 Adranes taylori
TATGATTATTACTTACTACGTACACCACATATATTTTTTCAAAATAAAGTTTATGACTCCAAGTATTCATTTATTTTGACATTATCTCATTCTTCACTTTGACCATTTTTCTTATTTCACTACCATGTTTACTTCATAAGAACAAAAGAATTATATTAAAACATGACTGATTAACTTTACCAGAAAAAAATTATTTATTAGATAAAGATTATTTCGTTGGTCTACTATATTTATGTCGACAGAAAATTACAAAATCAACGTTGAACTGTTGTTTGACCCTTATTATCGGATTAAAATCGAAGCGGGCATATTATTTTTTCGGGTCCCCCTGACATTATCTTAAGCCTGTCCACCACTTATCTTCTCAATTCATCTACTTGTAGACCATCCAATCCTCCGATTAACTTTTCTTCTACTGATAAGCCATTTATTCGTTCGTCCACCCCCTCCTTCTTTTAACATCCCTTCTATGTTCACGTCAACCTAAAGTGGTTACAGTGGAAGTAATAAGGCAGTATATCTGTGAGGGTGATAGCAATAGGGGCTACATCGTTTCGTGAAAGACAATGCGATACTCAAAGCGTCGTAAAATAGGTGACTTTTCATCCGAAGGGTACAAAGACGAAATTGAACAACTCTTAAATGAAGATGGTGTAACCGCTTTGTTTCTGTAGGAAACTTGCGGTTGAAATTTAAAACTTTTATACAGAAGTTTGGCTACTTTATGAATCCAAAGAACTTTACTACGTAATTAAGTTGCCGACCCCTGGTTTAAAGTATTAAAATTATCTCGTGTAAACGTCATGTTTAGAGTTGGATTTCAAAAGTTTCGGTGCATTTGGAGTACATTGTTAGTCCCAGGTCTTGTGGATAGTGGGTAGTTACAGTTCATGTTAAGTATGATTTGATTTCGGATGCGGTAAGCGGATTTTTAAGGAAGATGTGGGGACCTCAAAAAAACGTTATTATTGCGAGAAGCTAACCAAATCAAGTATTTTACCTAATTATGATGATTGCAGCCATTGACAGTCGCTTTAGCAGCCATGATGTTATGTCTTAGAGATTTGTTTTATCTAACAAGTTCTGATTAATAATCATTTAGAGGAAGACGATTGTAAAGATCTGCTGATACTACTGTATTGACGTCTGACTGACCCGGAAACGCCGGTTCTCTTTTCAGCCAATTGTCAGCAAACCAGTGACGGGGAAAATAACAATAGGGCGTCTAGGTGTGTTGGCAATCGTCGGTTGAAATTGGTTAACACTCCGGTCGCGAGGGCACTGTGATCACTTTAACGTACAATCATCTTTGTCACTTACTTAAATGAGATAGATTGTTCAATTTAATTATTATATTAAGAAAATAGGTTATACCTGCCACGAGTTAAGGGCCAGAGTGGCCTGGGCAGGTTATGTTTTGGACAGTAAGTCCCTGAGAAATCGGGAATTGTGTGTGGCTAGGTAAGTAGTTCAGATAAGTGTCGCAGGCAGCGTGTAGACAGCGTGATTTTCGGCCAGTCGGCAATAATGAGCTGCGGATTGTTTATGGTTGGAAATATTTTAGATTTTGAATTGGCCCCATTGGAGAACTGTAGCGATCTTTCCGGTGGTAATAAAGTGGGGGATAGCAAGGTGGGATAAAATTAGTGACGCGAGGAAAATAGCGTTGACTGATTGGTTGGGAGCTGACTTAAACGTTGTAATAGCGTTTGAGGGGAAATAGGTCGGGATTTGTCCGGCTAAACAAATTTGGGAAGGCCGGATATGGAATGGTCTCCTGGATTCACTCTCATTTTCCGATCACGACCGAAAACAAGCCAAGTTTTGGCGTCGCAACTTTCCAAGAAAGCATGTCTTGTGAATAGATAAAATTTGTAAATTGCGTATAAGCACTAGATTGTAGTGAAGGGGGAAGGCCCAGTTTGGGTAAGAAATGGAATATTTTTGTGTAAAATGGCGGCTAGAGTGTGGTTTTAAATTCTTATAGACAATGACCTAAGGGCATAGCCCTTGCTTCATCCTCTGCAGTAGCTTGAAGCTTGTGAACGTGCTATCCAGCCGGCAAAGGACTTTTGGTGTAATTTGGGAAGTTAGCTATTCACGTGGTGATTGGTGTCAAGCCGCCATCTTGGGGCCATCAATTGCCACCACGTGCATCTGAAATTCGGATCCCAACGTTGGCGACGACTAGGCAGCTGTTGGAGGTTACCCAATTCCTGGAGTTGTAACTTCAGTGGAATCCTTCCTCAGCCAGCCGGCGGGTTCGCCGTTGGAATTGCATGGGAGACACACCTTCTAGTATATCGTATTGATTTTTGGCGCATCACGCAATTATAGATTTATTACTGTAGGAGTTTTCTTAGATTCATTTAACCAGCTTAGAGTCAAAATTATATATAATTTTACCACGCCATAGGTGGCGTGGTGCTATAAAAATAATATAAAGGGGATTGGGTATTTTTTAGTGGGGTGTCAATTGTTGTAAAATAATAGATGGAGGGTTTCGGTATTTTTTAGTGGGTTGTAGATTTCGTTTAAATAATAACAGACATAATCATGACAAGGCCAATCTCAAGAAAACACAACAAGATGTTAAATATATACTGTACGAAAGACTAGAAGAGATCTGGTCATCCAATAGTCATTACTATTGCAAAGAAAAATATAAACCCTGCAGACCCAGCAAATACGCGTCCGATCAGCCTATTAAATGGATTAACTAAAGTTACAGAAGTGATCATAAGAGCAGGATTCAAGAATATGCAGAAACAAATAATGAAATGAAGCCATACATAGTACACAAAGCACATACAAAACTGTTTTCTGCAATAGCGGCATTCCTAGATATTGACTAGGCCTACGAACCAGTGGTACGTTCGATCAAAAACTGAATTGATAACCACATATCAAGCGAACAGCAACAGTGGCTACAAAAACAGCGTATAGGTTATATTCAATACTGAAACATGATTCAGAAATGACAACAAAATCAAGACACAAAATAATGAATTGTGTGCTAAGGCCACAATTACACACAACGATAGATACGATCTATGGGTCAATGGTTCAGACAAAGCAAAGGAATGAGTCACAAAAGACCACAACAAAGTTTTAAGAAAGACATTAGACGTACTCTGGTATATAAGGAATTGTGAACTAAATGAAGGACTCAAAGCACCGTCAATTATCTGGCTAGCCAAGGAGAGAAGAAACCAACTAATCCATTGGTTAGCCTGGTTTCCCAAACCAGAGATGAAAAAAGAAATGACAGAAATAATGTAATCCAGACAAACTGAAGCAATATAATGGTTTTAAAAACAAAAACCTATCACGCCTATTACATAGCACGCTGAGTGGGCCTGGCTCTCCAATATAAGTGGAAACAAGCATTTGAACTGACTAATAAAGGTCAACAAAGAAAAGGAAATAATTTATTAATTCCAAAAACGTTTTATATACAAGTGGTGTTTATTCTATTAAATATACTGCGTAAAGTCTTAAGGCAAATGAGTAAACGATGTGGTAAAATGATTTGTTATTTTTATAGGTTCTGCAATCATGACAATGAGGGCAGATTTTCAATGTATTGGAAACTCTCCTAATAATCCGGACAGATTTCCCTCTTCAGGACCAAAATTTTATTGCGTTTGTAGCTATTTTAAAATTTAGTTAAGGACATGGGATATAAAATTTCTTCCTAGATATAAATTCACAGATGTAGGAGCAAGAGCCTTGCAGAACCGAACCTTCATACTTCGTGCACGTAATGTCTCTCAAATGTCGTCATCAAAAAGATGCTCTTATGGTTTTGATTGGCTGTTTTTAGGTGTCAGTAAATTTTTGCTATCTTTTCTTGGGCTTTAGTCATTATTAATTTGTGAGACGAGTTTGAGATTATGATCTCATAAAATTTGCAAGGTACTAAAATTCCTTGCAAATTTTATAAGTAAACTGATTGTAGCTTGTAATTTTTTCGTATAATACTTACAGCTACGAAAGAAATGCGATGAGTTTTTGAGGTAATTGTGGAAAATTTTTATGCTTTAATGTACCACGTTGTGTTATGTTTTAATTTTATGTTTTGTTATGTAATTGTATGTTGAGTTTTATGTTTTTATTTATCATGTTGATAATATCAAGCTATAGATATCAATGAATAACTGAAATAGATTACAAATAAAATGCTAAAACAAGCACTTAATTTTGTTGTTTAATATTAATTTAATTTTGGTACTTACGTAATCTACTACTACCAAAGATATAGCTGGTTCATTACCTGAAAAGAATAAATTTATTAGGCTTAAATTCATATTGTTTTCCCAATATATTTGTTTTTTATATAACACCACATTGTACACGTAGAGATGCATTTATTGTTTGTCTTTGAAGTCAGCACTGTATTTGAAAGAGTTCTTGACTGTTTGAGTTATGAACGTAATCTTTTTAAGGGATAGATAGGGTGTTTTACATTTATTGAGCATTTAATTGACATAAAGTTATCGACATCTGTTTCTTCTTCAACTCTTCTTACTTCTTTTCTTCACTAGGAAATTAGTCACTTGAGATGATTAAAGGCTGAATAATAATTTTGGTCTCCAGATCTTAGTACAAGCAAAATATCCAAGATGCTCTTAGAAAGTTATTTATTATCAAGATTATGACAAATCATCAATTTCAAGGAAATGGTTATTATCAAACTTCTTTAAACAGTTTCTGGTATAAACATTTGCTCGACGTGTAATTAGAACAAATATTCTGAATTAAATACTTGGCCGGTATTGCTGATAAAAGGAAATCTGAAACGGTTTTACTACTTCATTAAAGAAGGCATGTTTTTCCATTCGAGATGCCGCAGCAAGTTTACGTACCACAACCCATTCGGAAATGAATATTCAAAACAACTAGCATTCTGGTTTGCAAATGCAAAACAGAATAGTCCATTTGTTATAGAATTTGATGACTTTTACGATTGGGAAATAGTCCAGAAATAAAATACATATTGTTGCAAAGATAAAATTAAATTTTGAGCAAAGTGTGATTGTTGAAATCTTTACATATTATGCAATACGCAAAACAGAATAATTTCTTATAGAATTTGATGGCTTTTGTAAATGTAAATTCCACAAATCAAATCAAATTTTGACCAAATTGGGATAGTTGAAATCTGAAAAACTCACGGATCCTTTGAAAACCCTTCAAAACTAATAGACTTACGAAAGGAATCTAATTGAAAATTTCAATGTTATCAACAAAAAGAAAAAGACTAGAAAAATATAATTCGACCAAGTAAGACATATAAACGCTACGCATCCATATCTGCCAAATAATAATTTTTATAACAATAAAGTGAGTTTATCATAAACTATATGATTTTTTTTACAATCCTAATTTACACTTATTCTCTCTCCTACAAAATCATATTTTTGGCCCATATAATTATAAACAGATGTTTGAAAAGTCAAGCCACAAATATGAATATATTACTGAAAAATATTTCCGTAAACAAAATTATTATAAAAACATATGCTCCTGATCATCATAAAGTTTTGTACATAAAACCCGTGTTGACGTTTTTAAAAATAATATTTTTCATATGAAACTGTAAATCTAAATGTATGATATTATCTTTACATGAGATAGAAGTCATCAACATATTCTGGTTGCAAAAACCTTTTTAAAATACGTTTATGAATGGAGTGAATTACAATCATTTTACAACAAACGCGAGATACTAAAAAAAAAATTGAAGGCTCACAAGGAAAACCCAACCATTTAAATACATGCACAATATGTGTGTTCCCAAGTGCGTCCTACGCCTAAAGAGCTTTGACAAGTTATTACATTTTCTGTAATAAACTCTGAATGCTAAACTTTGCCAGACATTTTATTTGACGCAAAATAGAAAATGAAACAAAAATTCTTTATGTTCGTCCTGTAGAAAGTTTACGGCTACAGATGTTATTCTTATTCTTGTTAATTTTTTTTTGTTTCTTTTTTATAAAAACAACCAAAATATACTGAATAAAGTTTGTACGAAATAAATATCTCAAATTATTTTTTTATTTTGTTTATTATTTCTTATTAGCCAGGAGGAAACTTTCTATTCTGCGTAAGATATAAGAAAATTTCATAAATCTAAAACAAGAGTAAAGAGAAAAGGATATTTATTCTTATTTATAAAGAAGCCCTAGCAAAATCCGATCATTATATAATATTTTCTAATACATAGAAATATTTATCTAGTGAAATACAACAAATTCAACAAAGTTGTCCAACACACTTAAAGAAATTGTAGATTCGGTAGATAAAAGTATGTCTGTGTAAAATTTTATCAACGCTTTGTCTAACAGACTCATTTTCCTTGTCACCGATGTTACCAACCAAGGAAATTGTTTATAAGTCGCTTGCTAAATAAATCACAACTAATTGACTCGTAATTGTTGTCCGTTAAAGATCGTTTAAGAGATGAATCTAGAAACGATTTCATACTAAAGTTTACCAGTAATCTTAATGTAGATGGAGGTGTGGTATGGAGCTATATCTTTAGTAAAACAATTTGAAATTGTGCAAATCGCAATTGACAGATATAACATCCACAAATAATACTGTAGATAGTTTGAGGATTTTGCGAGACGTCTCTATTGAAGTTCTAAACTGTTTTATTAAATGCTGAACACGTAATCACTGAGCTTCAAGAATTAAACTTTCTGCCTAATTTTTCTCTCGATGTGTAGGTTTATTTCAATATATCCCTATAAGAGAAATAATGGATTTGGTAAAGACGGAATGAAAACTCCTTACCCGACGTTGAATGCCAATTTTTATTATATTTACTAAAGCTTTGCCTTAGATAGGTCTTTTCCAGTTTTAGCGGTACACTAAGAAGAGAAACCACAGGTTTAGCAATGGCCAGATTTTTGTCTCCTTTTTTGTCCGAACTATTCATATCAAATTGAGAATATGTGCCGATGTTTGAGATAATCCTTTTATTAAGCAGATCAATTTTGTAAGTTATATTTATGTCTGATGAACCATAAATATGGTTTCTATACATAAAAAAGGACCGTGCATGAAACTATTTATTTTAACTACTCTAGTCGGGCTGATTTTTCAAATCCGGCCCATTATATCATTATACTATATAATTATAGATAGGTGAATCAGTGATTTCAATACAAACAACAGATTTCGAGGAGGCAAGCATTAATTTTTGTTATGACTACGGGCTTGCTTAACTTGGCTTTTATTGGCTGAATATTTATAATAAAATAAGAACCCTAACCGCGCTCTCTATTTGACTGACATATTTATATTGACTCTACTTATAATGCAAAGTATTTATGATGTCTTCCTTCCAGTTTAAAATAATCCAGAGGCAAAATTGATTTATATATACGTATTGGCTCGTTGTTATGTGGAAACGGCTGTTGCGTTACTGAAATAAGCGGAGACGTATCAATATATTAATTAACGAGTGGGTGGCTGCATGCCTCTGTTTGAGTTCGCATCCATCAGCTAAAAGAGCGAATCAGGCAAGAAATGCAGAACATAACACCCCCTATGCTACAAAATGTTAGAGACAAATGTATTGCCCGGTTAAGTCATTATTTATTGGTCAATGGAGAACAATTTGATAATTTATTGTAAATTTTCTTTTGTTTGTTTTTGATAGTGTATTACAGTAATTGCATATCGACGTCATTCAATTAAATTTATTTATTACATTAATTCATTTATTTTGTTTATTTTGTATTTTTGCCGACCCTGTAATGATTTGAAGCAACGTATAATACATTTTTGGAATCAACTCAGCAAGCGAAAACCGGAAATTGAAAAAAATGGGTGTTCCATTAAAAAAAATGGTAATGACTTCATCACACAAAGGGAGTTCAGCCTGTATATCATATTATTTTATTAAACAAACAGTAAAATAAAATAAAAAATCATCCTGTTTCGGAAATTCATAGTAATGTTTATTTAGCTAATAATGAATTTATGCCTTACTTTATGGACGCACTGTATAAAGTAAGATATATATACTAATTATATCTCATATCATATCATGTTTGAGTTAGACCGACTTATTCGACTTTGCGACCAAAGATGTTTACTTTATATCTCAAATTAATGCCTCTTTATGTTAAGAGGATTTAATCTGTGATTACATACATTAATTGGCACTTAAATTGAGCAAATAAGGAATACCCTCCTAAACATTATTATGAAATATTAACGTAATTAAATTTTATGAAAATACGTTTATTATCTGTTATATGTTACATTTGTAAATCTATAAACATTCACGGAAAAATTGTTACAAAGGAAAAATATTTGCATAGAAAACATTTACATGAAACTGTACAGTGCGCCCCACTTAAAATGAGGATACCTCTGTAGATCGCATATTGTTCCACTGATCTTATCTAGTTTAGTTAGTAATGTGTTTTTTTATAATTAAAATAATTTTTTAGATAATAAACTAAATAATTTTTTTAGAGTTTTTCTGTGAATACATTATGTAAATACTGTAAATAGTAAATGAAATATTAAATTACACAAATGAAATATTAAACAATACAAATATAGTACACTTCGTTAGAGGTTGACTACAAATTTACAAGAAAGAGGAGTCTATACAGTCAGCTGAAACAACTGTCTGAATGAAATGTGCACTTAAAGAGAGCAAGTAACTATTTTAAAAGTGTCCACAACGGAAATGAAAGCAAATTTAATGAATTGAAAAACAGAGTTGAATTAAGATGTGAACATGCGGACACAGTTCAAATATTTTGACATTCGGCTCAAATCAAGAGAGGAAAACATAAAAGATTACAAGCTCTTATAATAATGAGAATTTTCAAATTATAAATGTTCTTTCAGAAAATTGTATGTTTTTTTATTATATGAGTGATACTATTTTTGATATAGATATCAATTGAGTACCGAACTAGTGTCGTACTTTATCTATGAGTGGTAAACTACAATTGGGTTTGGTATTGGACTACAGAATACCATTAATCCAGCCCAGGGGACACCAGAGTCACCTTCGCCAGGTCCACCTGCGCAATTCTCAACTGGTGCCTCCTTGTGGAGGACCTAGACAATAGTACTTCGGTAACGGCTAACTTCATTTGGGAACCCAGTCGCATGGGGCTTAACGAACAACGCTGTCCAGGCTTACGAGCAAATAGTCAAGGTACAACGGTAGGGATAACGGAAGAGGAGTGGCTAGAAACCACCTAATGGTTGAACCAGCGGAATACTCTAGGGTAGAATACAAATGCTGCCATGTAGTTAGTGGCAGGCACCACAAAAGCTATGGGATCTTCCCAGAAAGAAAAGGCAGCCACCCATGGCTGAGAGGGTCAGTCCCTCAACGGTTGAGCGTACGGCCGACAACCCTACCACGGAAAACACTAGTGTCACGACACGAGTAACAAGAGATACCGGACGGACCAAAATGTAACAAGTAGGAACTCGAAACGGATTAAAGATTAACGATTTGCAACATGGAATATACTCAGCTCTTACAGTCCTGCGGCTTTCCAAGTACTACAGAATGAATTGCTGAATAACTGTAGCAGCTGTACAGGAAATTAGATTGAAAGACAAAGTGACGATTGATGACAATAACAATATAAACAATGTTTTGTGGCAGCGGAACAAACACTTTTGGTACCGGATTTATGGTTCAGAAAAAATACAAGTCCAACGTAATAGATTTTAACCCCGTGAATAGACAGCTATCTTCACTGCGTCTCAGAATGATATTTCTCAACGCGACCCTTACATGAGCACACGCACCAAAGGAAGAGGCAGATGGTGAAGTCAAGAACACATTCTACGAGCAACTTGAAAGCGCCGAAATGCGCCGAAACATGACGATACAGCGTCAAAATTCTGTTAGGTGATATGAATGCCAAACATACAAAAAGAAAAAGAATTTAGACCGACAATAAGTGGTCAGTGCGCGCAATGAAATCTCCAGTGATTGGCGTACGATTGGTTGACTTCGCGACATCCAAGAATATGACTATAAACAGTACATATTTCTAAAACAACAGGATACATGAAACCACGTGGAATTCACTAGATGGCGTAACTAGGAACCAAATCGTCCATGTGTTGATAAACCGAAGGGCACGGGAGAGATTTGTTGGATGTGAAGTACTGTAGTGATGGATAGCGTGAAGTATGTTCTGAGGATTTCTACAAAAACAGCAAAAAGGTCAACGGGGGTTAGAAGGAGACTACTGGTGGGTCATCTACCTACAACGAAGACAGCAGAAACCGATACCAACAGCAACTGAACCATGCGATCGGAGGGAACGAAAGTGGACTAGACGTAGAGGAGCAATGGAGAGACATGAAAAGCGCGTTGGAAGATACAGCTATAAGAATACATGGGCACAGTGAGACAGCGAGACGGCAGCACTGGTTTGACCAAGAATGTGAAGATGTACCAGAGAAAAGTAGAAAAACTAGGGGGAAATATTTACAGCGGGACATCTGGTACAACAAGCAAAAATATATGATTGAAAGAAAAAATTCCAAGAAGGTATATAGGCAGAAGAAAAGGGAAGTAAAAGAAGCAAAGCTTAAGGAAATTGATAATTGTCATAATCAATAAAAAGTGCGAACGATGTACCAGAACTTGAAAGGAATAAAGAAGCTGTTTCAGTCGAACGTCTCCTTTTGTAGAGCAAAAGATGATTCTCTTCTTCGGGAGCCAAAACAAGTGTTGCGAAGATGGCCGGAATATTTCTCGGAGTTATTAAATGAAGGGTCCAATGGAGAACAATAAAACGTAATGAAAGATGCGGTGGAAGAGGAGGAGCCAACCTTGGGCGAGGTGAAGGACGCTATAACAAATTTAAATAATCACAGAGCCGCTGGAGAAGATGGTATTCCCGCAGAATTGTTCAAGAATTGTAGGAGCGCTATTGTAGAACAAATGTACACATTACTAGGAGCACTTTGGGGGTAAGAGAAAATTCCCATAGAGTGTACTACCATTGCATAGTAATTGTACCATTGCATAAGCAGATGTATAAGATGAACTGTGCTAATTATAGATGGATATTCCTACTAATTCTGTTTGCAAGATCTTATAGGTTATAGCCGGTAGACTGAAGCCTCAAGTAGAAGAAGCGCTGGGTGAATACCAGTGCGGCTTCAGAAGCAACCGATCAACCACTGATCAAATGTTCTACCTGAAAATGGTACTTAAAAATGTTACAAATACAATACCACCTTACACCAATTGTTTATAGACTTTCGGGCTGCTACGACAGAATCTTGAGAGGTCAACCTTATAGAGTGATGAAAGAGAAGTTCGCAATACCTGCAAAACTTGTTGAGCTGACAAGAATGAGGTTGACTGACACACGTGGAAAAATGAGGGTTAAGGGAGAGCTGACAGGCAATTTTCTGATAAGGAGAGGATGAAAGCGAGGAGACTCATTATCTAACCTACTCTTGAACCTAGCACTGGAGGCAGTTGTAAGAAAGTGTTCTATTGACGCTAGAGGTTACATATTTAACTCGCTTACGCTGACGATGTAGATATGGTAGCTACTAGACTAAAGTCACTAATGGAAAATATAGAAGTCCTGAAGACCGAAGCAGCCACCGTGGGAGTAGAAATTAACCAGAGAAAAGCCAAATATATGATTAACAGTAGGCACAAGACCCGATGGAGGGATATTCGGGAGTTTGAAGGATTCGAGAACGTTAAACAATTTAAATATCTTGGGGCAATTGTTACGGAAGACAATGACCTAACAACTGAAATTGAAGCACGAATGGCAGCCGAAAACAGTTACTACTACAGTTTTCTCAATATGCTTACGTCATCATTAATAACCAAGCAGCTAATAGTGAAAGTGTATTCTACAATCATCAAATTAGGAATAACATACGGCTCAGTGACATGGGCAAATGGAACAAAGGCAAATGAATACTGCCTAGGAATGTGAGAACGCAAAATCTTTAGACTAGTACATGACGGAGATGAATGAAGCATTGGAACCAATGCGGAATTGGAAGACTTGTATAGGAGGCCATCAATTGTCAACGGCATTAAAGCAGGCTGGTTGCAGTGGCTCGGAAACTTTAGGAGGATGAATGGCACCAGGATATCGAAAAAGGTATTGACTATCAAACCAGAAGGGAGTCGTCTCATTGTTCGTCTAGGCAAGAGAGGGATGGATGATGTGACCAAAGATCCACGCAAACTGAACATCCGAAAATGGAGGAGAAAAGCTGCATTGAGAGACTAATGGCAGAAAGATTTTGTGTCCGCGGCCAAGGCTCTTCAAGGACAGGAGCCCCAGGGTGAGTAAGTAAGGTAAACTACTATTACCTATCATTGTTAGGATATTTGAAAAAGTGAAATTACTATAACTTTTAGGTAACACACAGTTTCGAAATGAATTTCGGACAAGAAAAGCTTTATTTGTTTTTAACGTTTTGTCACACACATATCAAGGTAGGAGTGTGAATTCCTCCATCCTAACATTCAAGCGGCGGCAGCATTATAAATTTATAGATATTTTTGACACTGTATACAGACAGCAGAGATATCCGTCTAATTTTTAAATTATACTGTTAACAAAGTCTCATAGATATTATTACACAGCATGGTATGGATTGGGCTTATAGAATGTCCCACTCAGTAGCGTATACAAATGGTTCGTGTACGTGCTGTGCGGCGGATATATAATTATGTGTGTGGCCTTATGTGTTAGAATCTCTCATTGACACGCATGCACACCACATCGCAGTAAGCGCAACGCAAATTTTTCTTGTTGTATACCCATCTTTAAGATTACTGTTATAATTTGTTCATTAAAACTTACTTTTGGCATAAAAAATCACATATAATGTAATTGAATTATAGTAAAAAAAATATTGTACACGTATAAGGAGGAAGCAAAAGATATTACATACCTTTAGTGTTTTAAATAAACATGAATATATATTAGAATATTTCTTTCAGGCCAGTCCTGAAACAATCCTATCTACTCGTTGTCGCGTTGACGTCCAGCAAGGGTCAGTAAATTTCTATCGTAAAACGGCAGTAAAAGCATATCTGGTCTTCGAAAGTCGCAAAGTTTTGTGTAGTTAACAAATAGAAATACTCACGGCGCCCGCTTTATTACGCAAGGCAACAGCGAACTGCACAATATCCTTACTGAAAACGTCTACACTTAATATAATTTTCTATATAAACTCAATGAAATTTTGATACTTAATGCTATATATTTCCTTGATAGTTATATGGCAAATCGTAAAAATGTTGTTTCGGTTATTAAGTTTCAAAATCTTGCGAAGTTATAGAAAATAAAAGAATATTATCCATAATTTACTAGAATACAACTTTACACATAAAACATAAGGAAAATAAGTTTAAGAAAATTAAATCAAATAAATATTAATCAATATGAGAGATTTGAATCTATCTTTTTTAAATGAGTATTTATAAAAATTAATGTTTTATTTTTAAACAAATTCCCCATAGCAATAGAACACTGAGATTTTGAAACAATTACTTGAATAGTAAAAATCTGTTATGGACTGAAATTAAGCAAGTCTCGTTCGCAGCAGAAAACCGTTAGTAATATTATTTGATGTATTCTTATACATTTTTATTTCATCTGGAGTAGGACAAAGTAGCACAGGATTTATGCTACTTTTTAATTTAAAACACGTTTTAATTTCAATTTTATATTTCATTTTTAAAATTTATTAATGAAGATGTGGTGGTACTCTTATGGTATATTCCTGCAAAACAAATTTTGTGCGACCAATGCACAAAGTTTTTAAACAATTGGGTATACAAAGTTTACTAGTCATCAGAATCTAATCGACATTAATCTTTCAATCCAATATAGGATAAAAAGAAACATTATGTATAAAATAAAAAGTAATAATTTTTGTTTTGTTAGTACTGTTAAACTAAACACATTTTATTAATATATATTCTTGTTCAAGCCCAAAACAATTATTTTCTCTTGTACATTCTTGTACACTAATTATATATTTAAAATATATTTATCCAAATCCTTCATTAATTATTTTTCGTTCGTCTTATACAATTTGATACAACTTGTGAACACGAAGGCAAAATGTACCAACTCCTTGGTACAATGTAACATGTACCAACGTTTTTTTAACGGATACATATTAAGCAGAGTGGTCCACTAGAAATATTTGGTGTACTGGGTATAATTTGACCATAAAATTTAAATTAGAGCGAAAATAGAAAATGGCCCAGACAGTTTTAACAGATTATGATACTTATATTATTAACAGCATCACGATATTAAATTGAGATTCGTTAAATGCTAAGTTTGTTCAGGGAAGTAAAAGGAAATAGGATTTATATAAACCACGTTGTAACCGAAAGTTCAAAAGACAATTAACCTAAGGGACAATCATTAGCTATATTGAAATTGTATAATATTTTGCTCTGAGATAATTAGGAAATAGACAGGATAATTACAAATTTTGTAACGATACACGTTACTGTAAAGATAAAAGTTTCTTTAAATTGCGAATTGAATCAATTGAATAAATGAGATTTGGAAACCCTATTAAATAGAAACGCGTTTATTGCTTATCGAGATGCATGACTTTGTCCACGTATATTATACGTGAGAATATATTGCGTATGTAGTATATTATTATTTTTTCGTGTCTAAAAAAGTTAGAAATATGTAAACAAATATTACGCACGTGCGAATGAAGCCGGGCTCCGCTGTTAAGGTTTGCGAATGAAATCATTATTGCTTATAATAATATATGGAGTGGGAGTAACGTTTAAACGCATAGGAGCATAAATACGTGATACTCTATTGGCTGTAGCTTGGGTTGTGTGGATACTTCAGCTGGATCACTCAAACAAAGGGGGAGCCATACCACGTCGTAAAATAATGAGTGGGCACTCCATAGTACCTGTACAATAGAATGAAATTTGTGCGACGGCTCCCTTGTATACATAGCGAGAATTTTAGCGCAAAATTTTAGTTCCCGATAGAGAGTTCCTGACCAAAGCAGCCAACAGCAGTATCAGCCAACGGCAAGCTCCAGCTCAGCCAGCAGCACCATCAACAGTCCAGCGACAAGTCGCCAGCGATTAAACGTCTTTGGTAAGCAATTTTACATAACATACATTATTTCACTTTATTGCATGAATTTTGAATAGCTTTGTCTTTCTTCGTACCTCTCCATAAAGCTGTTCCCTTATAACTAGAGTGTATACTGATAGCTAGTGCGCCTTAGTTAGTGGTAGTCACTCAGCAATCTAAAGACCATTACGGTGTTACGCGCTCGTAGTACTTCCTTTCTCCTCTCATATTCTACTAGGGTGTACACTTCTCGCTAGTGCGCATTACAGTCAGTTGTAATCCCTGGACAACAATAACATTACTGCCCATTACGGTATTACGCGTTATAGTAGTATTTTGCCATAGTTTCTACTGGGGTGTATACTTCGAACCAGAAATATTCACGCTTAGTTGTAAACAATCGTCTACAGTAACGCTAGTCCACATTACATTGACTCCTAAGATTGCTACCTCTTATTCCCGCCTTCCCGAGTGGATTATTGAGATTATTGACCATTTGTACATTCTTTCCGCATTTTACTGTCTTATTATTTTATCACTAAACTTTTAATTGCTTTATATGCACAGTTTTCTTTATTATTATCATACATTTGCATTTTTTTATATTTACCGCTTGGCTATATTATTTTATTTATGATGAAATTGCTATCATTTATTAAACCGGATTATTGAGTCATCTATTTAATTTAATGTTTGATTATTGACATTTGTTTGTGCATTTAAATTTCTTTCTCTGTTTTTGTTGTCTGAAGACCACTACATGGTTTTGTTAAATAATAAATGCTGTTTCACTCATTAATGGAAAGTCTATTTCAGCTGTCCGCAAGATGTCGAATACCTGGTCAACTTGCAAGACCCTCAGTAAGCTACCACTGAGGACCGGAGGAACAACAATATCAGTTCTAGCGTGCGGTCTCACGTTAGACTGACTTGGCGCCCGAGGTTATATATTTCCAAAGACTGTTAAATTCTGTAATTAATTATGATATTTGTTTGTGCCATCGGTTACAGTCGCTAAGGTTCCCCATTAGAAGGAGTGGTGAGTGGGAGTCTTTCCCAATTTTTAACAACACTTTTATGAACAAATTTTATATGTATTTGTATGTTACATGTACATCTTAGTCTACTTTTAAAATTTAGTAAAAATTTTTTGTTAACATAATATTTATTATGTACAATATCTAATAGAAAATGTATATAAAAAAATAAGCAAGGCATATATAATAATATGACGATACGAATATAATATGTCACAACAGTGCAGGCATATTGGAAAAATTCTGCAATTATAATAGTCCCTATGATGTAGTTTTAGGATTAGAAATACAATGTAAAATAATATTTATCTTTCATCAGCTCTATAACAACGTCGAAACTGTATGTAACAAACGCGCCTTTATTCGTGGACATATCTGACAACTAAATTTATAAATTTAATTTTTCTAACTAATTTTTTATCTATTTTCTTTTAATTATCATTTAAATTAGTCTGGACAAGATGTTATTTCTTCATAATTTCCTTTACATGTATGATAAAATACATATTCCTTAATATACTGTTTTTTTTATCCATTTACTTCATATTTTTAAT
>WYDF02285527.1:0-16722 GCA_009867245.2 Adranes taylori
AATGGGAACACGGGAATACGGGAATACAGGAATACGGGAACACATATTCTTGAAACTTTGTTAGGCATATCGCTGGTGGAGACGAAGCTGTGGCCGCAGGAACTAGACCATGTCGCTGGTTGCGGCAAAGCCGCGGCCGTAAGCCCTGGCTATTGGATCATTTCGCTGGTTGCAGACACAGGTGACGGTAGTGCGGATAGCAGTCCTGTTCGCGCCGTTGGCAAATATGGTGACCAGATGGGGGAAAAATAACGTTTGCCGGCTCCGCTATATATATATATATATATATAGCCATGAAAATTTATATACGAAGAATATTTGTATTATGCTATTCACTTTTTTGTAGCCCGCTTCAGGAGACACCGGAATTGTCGCGGCCGGAGGATTAGAATATACCGTTGAAATGAAACCATATCGTTGGCTACGGGGAGCCGTGACAATAAAACAATACAGCTGGCCGAGGCAAAGCCGTGACAACTAGACCGTGTCGCTGGACGCGGCAAAGCCGCGGCCGCAAGTCCTGGCTATTGGGTCATTTCGCTGGTCGCGCCAAAGCTGCGGCCACAGGCCACGGTAGTGCAGACAACAGTCCTGTTCGCGCCGTTGGCATATATGGGGATCCGGTGGGGAGCGGAAGGGGGGGGGGGCAAAACAACGTTTGCCGGGTCCGCTAGTTTTAGATATTTTGATAGACCTTGATACTACATATAAGGGGTGAACTCTAACGGTATCAAAGACAAGGCTCTTAATAGCTTAAAACTTTTTAACCTGTCGTCATGGCACCCGGCATTTACAATTGTATGTACATGTAAGGACTAAATAATAGCACATACATATATTCAAAGTTGCAGGAAAAAATATTTTACGTTGAATGCGATCTATAAGACTAAAAAAGATAAGACCTATAGATACTTTTGTAATTAAATAAATGTTATCAGTGCACACTATAATTTTGGGAGGGGTTCAAAATGATCGTTTTATTCAGAAATACAGTTTTAAGATTAGAAGACTGAAATTTCGCTCGCATATAGTATCTTGTATTATGCGTCGAATGAAATTAGTACAATGCCTGTAACTGCTGTAGAACGCAACGTTGCCACGTTTAAAGTTTTATAAACTTTTCGATATATCTCAAGAACTATAAAAGATAAGATACTTGAATGAATTTTATTATATAGGCTATCAAATGGTCGTTCAATTTTATTTGAAACTTTTTTTTCTAAAGTTTAACATATATACAAGGTGTTTTTTGTTTTGTAAACTTTGCCATCCATTTATTCGAGAACGACTATTGTACTCCATTAAATATCACGGTTCATATGCAAGTTAAAAAAATGTAACTTGGGGAACTTGTGTAAGGGACCTCCATTTTGCGCAAAGCGGGCACGGGGAAGACGCGACTCAAACCCGGCAACGGGGAAAAGTAAGCCAAAAACAGCAGCGGACAGCGAAGCTGTTTGCGCATTAGGCAAATATTGGGACCAGGGAATTAATGTGCTGGCGAATTTGTGCATAGACGAATTCTCACGGCCAAGACGCTTTTCACGCCAGAGTGGTCTTTTAAACATTGGTGGACGTGATCGTCACCCCATCTTTCATATACTGGAATCCTACGTTTTGTTATATTTGCATAAAACAAAAGCGGAATCTTTTAGTGACTCACCTTTTAAGTCGCCTATTACATTCAATTAGCACAATAGTGTTTAGGGTAAACTAAACAACTTAATCTAACCTATAAATCGTCTCCTAAATCGACTCACATTTTCCCCTTATTTGTCTACGGCGCGAACAGCTCAGCTGTCCGGTTTAGCAAGAGCAGTCTGGGATGCGAAGATCGCCGGACTGCCTTGGTCTTATGAATTCCTCCGCTTTGGCGCGGTCTGCTGCCGTTCTTGACTTACTTTATCTCCGCTGCCGCTTTTGAGTCATTTTTCCCCGTGTTCGTTTTGAGCAAAATTGAGGTCCCTGGGTCTTACACATGTTCCCCAAGTTACATTTATTCAACTTTCATAGGCACCGACATATTTAATGTAGTTCAATAACCAGTTTCAAGTAAATGGATCGCTAAGTTTACAAAACAAAAAACACCTTATATGTGAAAAATTTTAATTTTCGAAAAAACTGTTTCAAATAAAATTGAACGAGCTTTTGGTAGCCTATATAACTAAGTTTATTCAAGTGTCCTATCTTTTATATACTTCCTTAAATATATCAAAAAGTTTGTAAAATTTTAAATGTGGTAACGTCGCGTTCTATACCACTTGCAGGGATGGAACTACTTTCATTCGACCCATAATACAATATACTATATCGCGAGCGGAATTTCAGTCTTCTAGTTTTTAAACTGAATTTTTCAGTAAAATAATCATTTTGAACCCCTTCCAAAATTATAATCTGCACCCGACACTGGGAATAACTTGCAAAAGCACAGTCTAGAGCAGTGATGGCGAATATTTTTGAGAAGTAGGTCAAAGTTTGTTCATTATTATTTCTAGTGCCTCTAAGTCAGTGGCATTCGTGGGTCACTAAGTCAGTGGTGTTACTTGTAAAGGGGGAGGACAGGATGGTTAAAACTACTTTTTTGGTTCTCACTTTTAAAATCTTCTAAAAAGAGTACGTTTCTTTGTCTATCAAAAACAAAACATGTCAATAAAAAATTTAAAAAAAAATTTTTGCTCAATATTGGTTCAGTACATTCAGTTGCTCACATTGGCAGAACGGAGGTCCCTTAGACTTACCTATGCTACCCAAGTCTCATTTTTCTAGCTTTCATAGGAACCGAGATCTTTAGAGCGGAAAAAATATTTTTAAGGTCAAATTACTCCCAAGATTGCGTCTCCGTTTTTTTAAACTCGCTGAATCACTAAAGTATTAAAGGAACTTTCGATACAAGAAATTTAAAAGAAATGACGTGTTCAGTTTCCGCGAAAATGGTCCGCAAAATTTTCAAAAAAAGAACTCTATATTTGTTAAATTGTGATAAAAAAATGTTTCAAATAAAATCGAAGGGGCTTTAGATAACCTATGTAATAAAGTTTATTTGAATGTCCTATCTTTTATATTTTCTGAGATATATTAAAAAATAATTTAAAACGTTGAACGTGGCAACGTCGCGTTCAGTACAAAACAGCGACATCGGACTTTTTTATTCGACGCATAATACAAGGCACTACATGTTTGCAAAATTTCAGCCTCGTAGTTTGAAAACTGATTTTATTGTGAAAAATGTTGCATTCCCGCCTTATTGGATCCAAACAAAAATTTTAAAAAAATAGTATCTGACAAAATTTGTCACACGAAAATTTAATTTTCGTGTGCATCTGCATATCAAAATCAAATTTCATGCAAATCGGTCCAATAGGTTAGGAACTATTCTTGAACATCCGAACATACAGGCAGAGAAAAATTCACCCTCCTTTTAAATGTTTCACCAAGAAAAAATTTTCAACTTTTTTTGTGGTAAATTCGAATTACGTATTAACGGTTTGCAGTGATTTGAGTTCGTGAGACGTACTAAGGTGAAATAGAAAATTTCTCAAAACATGAATCCTGTATCTTTCTCGCACCTATACGGTACATATGTATATCAAAGATAAAACTTAGTCGAAAAGAGAGTTAAGTGCGGTTTGTCTATGGCATGGCAAATTGCGATAGGCAAATACTGGGTAAAAGTGAGTTTAGAGCAACCTTAGGTCGCGGCGAAGCGGACAGCAAAGCTCTCTGCCCCGTAGGCAAATATGGGGACCGGTGGAATCATTGGTAGGCGATTTATAGAGTAGATTAATGTTTAGTTTACCCTAAGCTAATTGAATTTAATAGACAAGTAATAGAGTGACTGTCAAAATTAAAAGATTTAACTTTTGTTTTATACAAGATAAAACGAAACATAGGACTTCCGGGGTATGAAAGATGCGGTGGTGATCACGTCCACGAATTGTTTTTAACTAGGTGCCATTGTTTCGCGACGTTCTTTCCCGAAAGGAAAGAACGTGTGTGTATGGGCGGTTAAGTTTTTAGAATTCTCTAATTTGCGAGACAATATTAAACAGCGGATATTATCTCTTTAAACAGGATCCTCAATCAACGTTAATGAACAAGAAATTTTTATATGTAAGTGAACGTTGCGGTCGATTATTATTAAAATAAATTATACCAAAACAGTGTCTGAAAATTCTAATCCTGTATATAAATATACGTTCAACTTACAATAGCTTTATGTTCTTAATTTATTTGTGTGTTGAGTAACTACATTAACCTGTTAAAACCTCATTTAACGTGCAGCTAATCACTCAATTAGCTCAGGAGGTGATTATGGACACGTTTTATTAGGAAGCAGGAAAAGCACCGCTATGGCTTTTTAGTAAAAATCCAGCTCAACCTTTCAGTCAAAATTTAATCATAGTTATCGATTAAGTAAACATATCCTGGTGAAGAATTTGTGTAGACAGTTTGAACTTCATCCAAAATTACAAATGCGCCCCCAGTGTTAATAGCCTGCGTGCAACCTATACGTAAGGGGTGCTCGCTGTATGTGCACACCCGTTTAGGTGCGTGTTTTATCTTCATCTTTATAAAACTGAGTTTGCCTCACTTCAATTACTGGTGCTCCCAAATCAAACACACACCCTCGCACGTCACAGTACGCCAGTGTACTTAAACTTTCAGAATAGAAATCTCCTAATGTTCCCAAAGTTTTAAATTCCTAATTCTCACAAAAAGTCATTTAAGAAAATACACTTTTTTCAAGGTCAAATTACGCCGAAACTAAAGGAAAATAATAACAATTTGGCACCATTTTCTGATAAAAGAGCAAAATATACAACATACCGTTTAAATTACGATCATAGCAATATTTACCACAAAGAATTTTTACGGAAGTGCTCTAAAAATGTTGGAACTTCTTGCACATACAACGAAGAAATAAAATTCGAATCAAATTAAAAAATATAATAAATACTTAATAACTATTATTCTATTATTATAATTTACTAATCATTTCTACTAGAATTCAACTTCATCCTCTTCTTTTCGATTGATCGGATCCCCTTGTAGTAATGATATAATCATACTGAAAATAAAATCAGTATATATTATTGAATTTAAACCTGATATTTCTATTGTAACACATGCTATTTCATGACACTACAGAAAATATTACACCATTATGTATCCCCATCAGTGAGATCGAAACGATAATATAAAATTTTACGATCTTCTATTTTAGACACCCTCCTTCAAAAATAAAATGTTTCAGTGATTTTGTTATATTTCTTTGGGGCTGCCTATTGTTTAATGAAGAAAGAAAAAGTAAAGTACTTCCTTGTGAGCGCCTCCCGAAAGAAAGAAGTAAGGCTAGACATACATTAAGTTTTCCTTTTCTTCACATTATAGCTAGAGTTGACGATATCACCATCGGTTTCCACAAAAAGAAAATAAATTCCTTTTCAATAAAAAGCAAATTAAACAAACACGATGACTGAAGTCTTGATTACTTAAGTGATACGTAATAGTGTATTGTAACAATCAGAACTAAATATAATCTGTGCCATCACGCAGGAAATTAGGGCCAGTATTAACAGTAAATTTGACGAGATTAAAGACCACAAATTACTTCGTGAGCCAAACAAAGCGACACAATGCCAATTATTCTTTAAATCTAAGAAATTAAAAAATTAGAAATAGTTTGTAAATGGTATTAAACCTTGCCGACAGGGTGAGGAAGATAATCAGAAACCTGGAAATTCTAGCACGTCAATCACTAGTCAAACTGCAACAAAACTAAGGAAATTATTGGTAAACTTAAAATTATTATTGGAGAGGTTTGTTTTGGGTCATGGGAAGTAATTTTAACCAAAGCTTTAGACATACATCTTAGATGTCTTTTTTGTGATCTACGCTTCAAAACAGCGCCTACCTAGTGATCAAATTGAAGACTTGCGTAATATCCTAGACAATGACTAAACCATAATCTGATAGCATAAAGCAAAATAGTGACTAAAAATGGCATAATCAACAGCTCATTAAACTGATTAAAATTTCCTAAGAATATAACTAGAATAGGAAAAACTACTAAACGATAGTATATACTACCTACCAATATATATAAATAAAGAACGTAATAAAATAGTAGCCCATTGATATAAGAACTTCCCGCATGTGTTTCTTCAATTGTTGACGATTATGAATTTCTGTTGGATCATAAATTCCCATATTTCCTTTTGGTACTTTTGCTAAATTATAAGCCATCCAAGCCACCATTGGCATATTCAAGAGCAAAACAATCCAGTGGCCATGAAAAAGTAGAAAACTAGCTAGTAAAGTGTTGGCAACTAATTTTGGTACAACCCATTGATTTAATTGTTCACAACATTGTTGTGCATTTAAATAATCACATTCCAAGTCAGACAAAGTAATCATCTAATTATAAATTAAAGAAAATTTTAAATAACTGCTATTAATTCGTTTTTATTTGATATAACTTAAACCTAAAATCAAAAGGATACAAAATAAGCTAACAGAAAAAGTAAACACCCCGTTATTATTAAACTAAAAGCGAATAGAGTCGGATCCGAAAATATCATAACTAGTATTTTTTAACTATAATATATTATAGTCAATTATAGTTGAGTTTCTAAAGCAATCCATTCGAAACAAAAATCAAAACAATCTTCATGTGGCTTATATCTTATTTATGGAGACTTGGTCTATCACCTACTATATGCCTTAGGGTTGCGGAAAATTTAGGCACACTCTAACGAAGGAGTAAACAAAGAACAAACATGAGAAATAGTTAAGAATGTTACAGTATAACTTACTGAGCTTATCTTACTTACTTTAAACTTATATTATATATTCAATTTATAATTAATATTATTTTCAAACTCATTTAATCTAAATCGTATCACACATTGATATAGGATAATTTAAGTAAACATAATAACATGTACAGTCTCTATCTTCCGCAGTAAGAATATTTTCAAATTAATTTACTTTGATCAAATTATATTACCTATCCTTTCAATGATTATAGTAATAATCAACCAGTATATTTGTATTGTGTATACCGTGAGTAATTCTTAAGACAGAACATATGCAAATCATTATACAATGATATATGCCTATGTTCCATTTTAAAAAGGCCTCGTATTTTTCAAAAGAATTATAGGTGAACATTTTATGTTTTAACATAGTATAACAATAACGTAGAGTAAATTATGACGTAGAGTAAATTATGAAATTGATATTTCTTCCAAATAATTTTTAATATGTATTTGTTTTCCATATCTATTAAGATATGTAACTTATATATCATGATATGTTTTGGCCACCTGTTTGCTACTGTCTACCGATTCATTCGTCATCGGGTAGATGGATGTTTTTATTAATTTCTTTTCCGCTTTGCTGGCGGTCGCATGTTTAATTGAATATTTGATGTTTCGTGGTTAAACCTCCACATTGGCATTATTTAATAGAGTAAATTATGAAATTTTATTTCTTATTACTTTGTGATGCCTACGCGCTGTTTGCACTATTGCACTGTGACAGCGCAGACGGTCTACATGGCGTCCCTGCTTGATGCGCTAAAATTTGCTAACATTGTTCTACTCTAATACGTTAACGGGACCCCCACACGCGTCGCTGCTATTGGGAAGCCTAGCGACTGTCACAAATAGCGCAAATAATTACAGGCCAAAACGGCCTTCGAAAATCGTCCTCGAGAGCCAGGTCAGTTTAAAGTGAGACCGCACTTCTGAACAGATGTTGTTCTTCCGGCCCTCATCGGCTCTCCGAACGCTCAAGTATGCTCAGTGGTAAGTTAACCAGGTGTCCTAGATCTTGCGGGTACCTGTAACTGAACTTAATGCTAATGAGTGAAACAGCATTAAGGATTTAACAAGAACAACGTTTATTACTATTTTAGACAAGGCAGAGAAAGAAAATATGAATGCACAAATAAATGTTAATAGATGAATTTCAAATTAAATCAATGGCTTAATAATGTCGGTTAAATGAACGAAGGAAAAAAAATAATCAAGATGTTTTTATTCTAATCATAATGAAATGAAATGAAAGTAAAACGGCGCATAGCATATCGGCAGTGCAGTAATAATAATGCAGGCAAACTGCACTCAATGTGTTTGCATTCGCTATTGAAACAGCAACCCTGTTCTCTTTTAGATTTGTTGCAATTATTTGCGGTATGTCCAGGTAACTTACGATTCAACACTGGAACTACATGCTGAGTACGTTTCTATTATAATTAACACAGTTACCGCTCTTTTGTGGAACAGTTCATTCCGCCTAAGTAGAAATCGTTCATTACATTCATTAAATATTTAGTGCGAAAACATTAGCAAAGCATTAGCTTGCCGACATATAAGCTTACGAATAAAGTGCTGAATTATCATATTCTTCCTTCAATAACATATATGCCTGAATTCAAGACCTCTCTGTTGTCAAAGAGCAGACATCAACGTGATAGCTGCATTAACACTAGGTCACCTGATTATAACAGGTATAAATGGAATTGCCGTAGAGAGTCCTAAAACATGGACTGCAGGGATCATCAAAGAGGACAACATATATCCCAGTAGCTGGCCTCTAGCACGTATCATAAACACTCGCGAAAGTGCGAATGGAAAAATACGTGCCGTTACAAGCCAAAAGGCCGAAGGAGTAACAACAAAGCGATGAATAACGAAAATAATTCCTCTTCCAGTAGGAGATGAAGAAGAAACAACGCTAACTACAACAGAGGAAGCTGCCAGCCTGAAGCTTACAAGTTATAACCACAAGAGACAATGGAGATCATCAGCTGCATGCTATCACTGTTCAATTGGATGATAACAGCGAAATGGAAATTCAGCATGCAATATCATAAAACAGAGATATTCGGAGAAGATCTAAACACATACTGCCAGAGGTATTTTTAGGATTGGAGTGGAATACTCAGCATCCAGATTTATTACAGACAAAGCTATGATTTTTCGAGTGGGGCAAGAATTCAAGGAAAACTGTGACAAAGCTCAAAAGGCATCAACTGCTCTGAATTAAATCAGCACTTAGAAGAAAAGTTACAGAATTTTGAGAACCTGTATCATTTGCTACACTCCAGTAGAAGAAGAAGAGTAATCTTAGGAAAAATGTTAACCTCCATCTTCTGAGTAAATGACGAGATCTACCAAGATATAAGAAACCTGGATCAAAATCAACAACGGCTAATGGACATTACAAGTGAGCAGTCTAAAATCATGTTATCTACCATCGCCGCAGTTAATAATACTGAACAACAAATAGCAGCCAAACTAAAAAGGTACAGAGTGAAAGTGAACCAAGGATTAGTATGGAAAATGAATTGCAGAATCAACATAATTTAGCAGCAATCAGGGATTAGCAGCAATCAGGTATAAAAACGGGAACATTTATGACTGGCTATCACCAGCGGATAATGAATAATGGAAGCATATTCTCAAGAGGATAATGGAAGCCAACACTGCAAGTTAGAATGTTTGACAAGCTAATAGCGCCCAGGAACTTGCATCCGGAAGAAGACAGTACACTATGTATGGAGACTGTCCTGTCGTTGATATGTCAGAATTCAATCTGACAAGTATCACACCAATTCCAGTGAACGTCGCGATAAAATAGTAAACCATTGTGGGCATTCCGAAGTCAGTAGTAGAGGTAATTTATTATCTTCAACAATACTTCCAATTAACATACGCACAGCTACACGATTGTTGGGTCATCACAAATAACACTTATTTATGTAGTCTAGAACAAATAAAGTAAATGGGAGTAAATAATCACTGTATGTTGGCATCGAAAGCAGTATCAGTTAACAAGACAAGTTGGAGAAAGTTTGTCTCTGCAAACTCTTGGATGTTCAGTTCCAACGGACCCAGAGTTGTTGACGTCATATGCGGCAGAAAAGAGAACAGCTAATGTTTCGTGATACGGGAATTATAAGAATTGAGGTTGGATGTCAGATATATACGCCGACAAGAATAATCCGATCTTAGGAGAAGTTAAACATTGCGGTAGTCAATAAATTTGTGCTACAGGTAAGCAACACCAATATTAGTCAACCTGATATCAGTCTGGAAAAGGAGACGCGTATCGTATGAGACGATCTCATCCACGTAAGAAGCAAAGAAGAGGAACCAAATCAAAGCTTTCAAATATCTGTGGAGCAACACGTGAAGACACATGAGTCATTGTTCAACATCGTTTGGATCTTCCTCGGCTCGTTAGTTGGAGGATTGGCTATCATAAAGAGTTGGACTTTGCTAGAGAGGAAGCGACTGGGTCCAAGCATCACAATCGTCGAGAGACAAGAAGTACCTCCGTCAGCCAAGCAGATCGAACTTCAACCGCTGAATTCTGGGACGGCAGTATGTCTAAGTTAAGACAGTGAAATATTATATTAATATTTATTTTTTAATATCCTTAATTTTCATGTAGATAAAATATCAATTTATCGAATTAATATTTTTAGGAAATCATGGAATTATTTAAACTATACATGTTTGTAATCTAATAATATTAACAACATATATTTGCTAAACAATTAAAATGAATGAACGTTGATGTATATTAATCGATGTCAAGTGCGATGACTTTTATATTTGTAGTATCATAATTGTTCTAATAAAATAAAGCAAAACTCATAGGCGTGCTATATCAAAAGGTACAATATACACTTTTCATTTATATAGTTAAATATCACGTATACTTCGTTCGTGGTAAGTTTACTGATGATTTATTACAATAAAGCGAGATTAATCTAGTTAGCATTAAACTGTGCGTTTCAGTCAAACCACGTTGATCTAACAATAGACTACCCTCTAATTACGAGCCGCAAAAAAAGTAAGTTCCTATTATTAACCACGCTTTTGTATAATATGCAACATGCTCTTTTTAGCTTATAGATAGGAAATATTGACCACTTCCTTTGTTCCAAACATCTAGTTAGAGTATCATCACGAGTGCTGAATATTTATGAGATGGCATCTTCAAATGCTTCTATGCCAAACATAGCATCTTCATGTTTAGAATGAAACCAATCCAAAGCACATAGTTTGGAAATAACTACAAGTTTCAATGCGTAAATTCTTTTAAACCCATTTACAAACGTCGTTTGTGCCATTATAACTGGGTAACAAAGATACAAGTCCAGTTGGTTTAGTTGTCTGTGAAGCAGATTTTAAAGCAGCTAGAAGAAGATTTTCAATTGTTCCAATTGTATGATTGTTCCTACTATTCCATCACTTTCGGCTTCCATTTTAAAAATAAATACAAATTATAGGTTATGTTATTATTTTTTCGATAAGTTCTTATTACAAGTTCATTATCCAAAAATAATTATAAAATGTTAAAGCCCTTTTGAGGACCCACTTTTGAAATAAAAACTATGGGTTTGGCTTCGAATGCCTATGAATTGCTCTTTATATTCTTCCATAATACATAATAACCTGCCCTCTAGAGGAGTTAGTTACCTCTAGCTATGCTATATATAATTTCAAAATTTTAGCCCCAATGGTAAGATGTATTACTTTAATAATTGTTAAAAATTAAATTGATAGATGAAAGTACAAAGTACTTATTGTTCTTCTTAATGATTGAGTGACATCATGATACATTTTTTGTAGCGGTCTATCTATGTGCTAAAATATTTATAGTTCAATAATTGCTACAATGAAGCTAAAAGATCTAAAGCAATTAACGAATGTTATTATTTTTAAATACCACGTCATCAGTTTAAATTTGATGGAAAAAAATATTAACAGGAAGTTGAATACTGTCTCCAAGAGTAACAGAAGTAACAGAAAAAAAAATCATAAAGAAATACATCAAATTTGAAAAAAAGGCAGCAGTTTGGCATAATTGTCGATAATAGTCTGTGCTTATTCAGGTATGACAGTCGGTGAATTATAGTATATAATTTTGTAAGATATCGTCTAGACATGTAGACAATTCTACATTTCATCTGAACAGTTAGTTAGTGATTTTTTTATAGAGTAGGTTTTATTACATATTTCTTTATGTGCAATTTTATTTTGCATTAAATACTTATTATATACTAATCAGTTATATACTAATTAAATACTAATCATTATATTCTTAAATGTTATTAGATACAAGATCTACTATAAAATTAATAAGTTAACTAATGCATGGGTTCGACAAGCGGTGCTGAAGGCATTACAGGCGAAAAGCTGTGAGTCTAATCTACTGTGGTACTGCCTGACGCAGCTGAAAGAACTGGCAAAACATAACCACTTAAGGTTATGGTGGAGCAAAGAGTAATCTAATAGGCCCCGGACCATCTAACTAAAGTACACAGTAAGCGGATATTAAGACAATGGGAATATGAAGCCAGAATTGAATACTGGAACAAGGCCCCAGATCATGAACAGTCAAAGGCCTTTATTGACCTTGTATCTGAGGTTAATAGGAAAATATTCTGTCTCAACAAAGAGCAACTTTTCATGTATACGGGCTGTATTGCGGGGCATTGTCCTCTAAAGTATCATATGCACAAAATTGGTACGGTTGACAACCCTACATGTCGACTATGCAATGATAACGCAGAACCGGCAAAACACATTTTATGCGAATGTCAGGCAGCATTGAGCTGGAGACAAAACAGTTTGGGGGCATGACAGTAAATGCCGCGAACAACAACCGAAAACAGTCATAAAGTTGATGTGGTTAGGGTGATGATCCTGCCCCATACATAATAATAATAATAATATAGACAAAGACCCGGTTGCACCCTACGTCGTGAAGGATGTTGAGACCGTAGTTGAAAATGACGCCTTTAAAATCTTCAGGAACTACTGTTTTCCTACAACCCATCAAATAGCACTTAGAGAGCACTTAGAGTTTATCCGACTATGACGTAAGGACATACTCGATTGTGTAGAGAGATGACGTCGTTACGTGACATCTGCCCAAAGAAGAATATCCTATATGGTGGTGTATGGTAACTGTATATGGTAACTTTTTAAAGGTGCTGAAGTGGAGATTCTTTGGAGGTGCACTCTACAAAGCGAAAAAAATAATGAGTGGATTAAAGCTACAATTATATTATTTTAAGTTTAAAAAATATTTTTTTAAATTTTAATAAGTTTAATTGAAAAGGACAATGAAAAAATCAAAATATTTGAAGTATTAAATTTAAAGATTTTTTTGTATTTCTATTTTCCATCTTAATCATATCGACTATGCTTGAGATCTATCCCTGCTTAGCATGTATGTGTCATGCTGATGGGCTGGAAACTTCTTAAGTTTGAATTCTCTTTGCTATGCTTTTCAGCTTATCATATTTATGATCATCCTATACCAGTGCTACTCAGAGAAAAACGGCTGAAACAGCTCCTGCTTTACCATCTATTGTTCCGTTTAAGCCTTCTATTAATAAAATTTTTGCAAAATACGTGGAACACTCTTCAAAGATTCACTCCAAGATTTGAGAAGTTAGAATCCAGTATATATTGTTCCAAAGCTAGAATGAATTAACTATGGATCAACAAGACCTAAGTATAGCTACTTGGAATGTAAATGGCATTCTAAATAAATACCGTGACCTTGAAGTCCTCAGACACTCATATGACTAATCAATCTTATATTAAATTTAGAGGATATAAAATATATCACACTATTCATCCCAGCAATCAAGTCAAGGGTAGTACTGCGGTTATTATTAGAGATTCAATTAATCAATTTGAAGAATGTCATCTGTAACGAGATGATGTCCGACTCACTCTACTTGTCATTAATTCTACCAAACAAAAACTTAATGTTGGTGCTATTTATTGTTCCCCAGATTTAATCTTAAAAAAGACGTTTATTTGTTGTTCCTGCGTCATCCTGGAGAAAGATTCAACATTGGTGGTGATTTTAATTCCAAACATGTTGACTGGGGATCTAGACGACTAAAAGCAGTCGTCTAGCAGTCGTCATTACGACTAAAAGCAGTGAATTAAGAAAAGCCATCTAGGAATGGAATTGCAACTTTCATTCTATTGGCAAGCCCAGTAATTGGCCACTGATCCTTAAGAAACACCAGATTTCTCCTACCTTCATCGATGTGTAAGAAAATTTTGATCTTGACTCTGATCGTTCAGCTGTTACCTTGGCACTGATAGAAAGGATGAAAGCTTTCGCATTGATCTTAAAGGGCTTCAAGCATTGATCAACTTGAACATTAATTTAAAAGTAGTGACACAACTGGAAGAAGAAGCTGAAAATTTCACCAGACTAATTCAAACAGTTGCCTATATTAATACTAAAGAAATTACTCACCTAACCTAAAGAGTAAATTATCCTGTAGCAATCAGAAATCTGGTTAATGAAAAACGAAATATTAGAATGATGGCAACAATCAAGGAATCCCTCTGATAAGATAATACTAAACAACAAAACTCAGAAATGGAGAAGAGAAATCTCAAAACTCAAGGAAGAGTCAATTAAACATCTCAATTAAAAGATGTCCCTTCTTGCTGGAAAGTCTCGGAACTAATTATTTTAACAAAGCCTGATAAACCACCAAATGAAGTGAAGTCCTACAGACCCCGATCTTTACTACCAATAGTTTCAAAACTTTTTGAAAAAAGTATTACTTAAAAGACTTAAGATCTTAATAGTGAATAATAATTTAATCCCAGCGTCGTAATTTGGTTTTAGACAAAAACATTCTGAGATTGATCAAGTACATCGTATTACTAATATCATGGAACAAGCACTTGAATGCAAACAGGTCTGTTCTATTGTATTTCTAGATGTTACTTAAGCTTTCGACAAAGTTTGGCATGAAGGTCTAGTGTACAAATTAAATAAAATGTTCCTAAACAATATGAAAAGATATTAACATCCTATTTATCAGATAGATTATTTAGAATTTAACAGGAAGATGAATACTCCGAGTTGAAAGAAATAATAGCAGGAGTGCCCCAAGGTTGTGTACTTGGTCCTATTCTCTATGTCCTATTCACTAGTGATATACCAAGCTTAATAGATACAACGGTGACGGTATTTTTAACTATTTAACAAATTGGTGATCTATAATCAAATTCTGAAATCCATATGGCTATATGCGCTATGATATGTTTTCATTTACAAAATCGGGCCATTAATGAGGCGACCCGATAAGCATCGACAGTTTTTTGATAAACCTGAGGCACCAGGCAGAATTGTTTCGTAAAGAACACAAAAGCAAGTTACAGTGCTCAACTCGTTTTTCCTGGCAGCTTCGAAAAGCATCTGTCTCACTTTAGTTGTATGAGACTTACATCGGAGGTCCTCCTCGAGGATTCGACGCATAGTTTACTCACTCACCGATGACAATCTTTGAATCAACTGCTCTGGAACATCAAAAATCAGCTCTTGAGCCCGTTAAATGATTTTTGTCGTCCTGACAACGCGCTCCTTTGAATGACTTTTTCCTACCGATGTTGCAAAACTTTTAGTAGACTTCTTTGACTCGTTATGCTTTTCGACGACATTATGAACAGTCGATCTTGAGTGTCCGAAGAATCGCGAATCCCGAATAATCGCGTCTCAGCATTTTCAATAATCTCGTCTCGTCGAGTATACTTCGTCTCGTCGCACTTGGTTTCAACATTGCGACTATTTTCAGGTTATGGAATAGAAATGGAATAGGAATAGAATGGAATAGAATGGGCGGAAATTCAATTTGAATTATGTAGGATTTTTTTACCGCACGCTGTATATTTCTAATTTAGTTTGCTCCTGAGATCTTTTAGGCCTATACGAAACGACATACCAGATTTACAGAACATTTAGGGTTTCCACCAACTCTATTGGTTGGTGAAAATTAGTATCGTAGTTAGACACATCTGTCCATTTAAAAATGTTTTTCATAGAATTATCAGACTATAGTTCTGCTCATTTCATCATTTCCAGAATGATTTTTGTCAAAAATCAATGGATCTTTCACTCATTGATCTGATTTGTTTTCAAATAATTCAATGAATGTCAAGTTACCCATTTGATTCATATTATATTAGTTTTATTTTAAAAAAGTTCACTAATTCTCCCCAAGAAGTAATAACATATAATCTTACGCTATGCAAAGAAAAAACTATGAACCGTTCTTTAAAATAAGAACGCCATCTATAAAACAATGTGTAAGTATCGATGTTCCGCGCTTGATTTTTATTAAATGTCTCTCGAGGCAAATATTCTAACTTAACGATTTACAATTAACACGTGTTCTGACGTGATTCCTATCACGAAACAGGAGATAGGTTTATGTATTTTTATTAGATTCGTACAGTGAAATCACTTTAATTGAGATGCTCTCTTATTTTGAAATCTTAACACATTAGATCAATTTCTCAAATCCTAAATATTTTAACTAGTTATTTTAAACCGAGATATTAGAAAGAAAGTAGCAAGTATTATCTGGAAGCAGTTATTATCTGGTGACATATGGTTTAGAGGTTTGGGTGCTAAACAATAGAAAACAGCAACGACTATTAGCAGAAGAAATGAATTTTTGGAGCAGATGCTGCAGAGGTTCCAACTTGAATATGTCACCAACGTTAATATCAGGCAAAAAAATGGAAATGCGCTGTAACACCATAGATGTCACTTGTGTTGTAGGGGAACCTAAGGTGACCAAGAAGATTTCACGACTGCTTTCCGTATGGAAGAAAAAAAAGGGCTTGCCTTAGCTAAGAACACCACATATAT
>WYDF02285538.1:0-14784 GCA_009867245.2 Adranes taylori
ATTTGAGTACGAAGAATATTTTTATGCTATTCACTTTTTGTAGCTCGCTTCAGGAGACACCGGAATTGTCGCGGCCGGAGGATTAGAATATACTGCGGAAATGAAACTATATTGTTGGCCACGGCGGAGCCGTGGTAATGAAACAATACCGCTGGCCGAGGCAAAGCCGTGACAACTAGACAATTTCGCTGTAGTGTGGGCAGCAGTCCTGTTCGCGCTGTTGGCAAATATGGGACCCGGTGGGGAGCGGAGGGGGGGGGCAAAACAACGTTTGCCGGGTCCGCTAGTATATATATATATATATATATATATATATATATATATATATAATGCACAGTGTGAATGCGCCTGGTATAATGATTGTGTAGGGAAAAAGTGAAAAAATAGTCGTCAGATGGTGTTAGTGTACAGGAGGCTAAAATATACATGGTGGAGTTTATGCGCAAAATCCAAGATGGTGGCCGTCACGTCATTGGCGGGATATTTCAAAATTGTAATTTTGACAGTAGTCATGCAAAATAGAAAATAAAATTTCCAAAGTACATAGGGGCAGGTTGAAAAATAGTAGCAGGCAAATATTAAAATAGGCTGCGTTGTATGCTGTTTATTAGCGTCTATAGTTCTGCTATTATAGATGCAGCATTAAAAATAACAGTGACACGTTTATACAAGGGCGTGTTGAAAACTAATAGAAGGGAAAACTTGAAATTGGCTGTGTTTCATGCTATTTAGTAACGCGTACGGTTCTGCTATTATACAAGCGGCATTAAAAAGAATAGTGACACGTGTATACAGGGGCGGGTTGAAAATGGATTGAAGGCGAAAATTAAAATAGGCTGAGTTTTATGCTATTAATAGCGTCTATAATTCTGCTATTAAACAGGCAGCATTAAAAATAATAGTGACATGTGTATACAATGGCGGCTTGAAAAAAATAGCATAAACCGTAATGATTGCATGCTTCGCCATGTATTAGCATCTATAGTTCTGCTATTATACAGGCAGCATTAAAAATAATATTGACATGTGTATACAGTGTGGGGTTCAAAATAATAACTTGAAAATTTTAAATGAAAGCATTTTCCGCTCTCTATTCGCGTTTATAATTTTTTTATTATACAGGGTAGCATTAAAAGTAATAGTACAAAGAGTATACAGGGGCGGCTTGAAAAAAAAGATAGCAGTACAAAATTTAAATGATTGCATGTTGTGCCATGGATTTGCGTGTATAGTTCGCCTATTATACAGGGTAACATGAAAATAATAATACCATAAGTATTAAGAGACGGTTTTGAAAAATAATAGCCTTCGTGTTAAGTGGCTTCGTGTTATGCTGCTGCTTGTGTCTCTAGTTCGTACTTTATACAAGCTGACATTATAAAATCAGTGCCCCGAATATACAGGACCGGTGTTAAAATAATAGTTTGAAAAAAATTAAAATAAACATCAAATTAGATTAAATCATGTATTAGCAGGCAGCAGAAGCAGACAGCAGAAGCTACATAGAGTAGACGTTGAAAAGTTTGCAGTCTGCAACGGGTCAGTGTCCCCTCAGAGCGATGAAAATATGTACTCAGTGTTTACCCCAACTTAGTATAGGATCGATTTAAGGCGGGTACACACTTACATGTTGCATAAAATATGTTGTTTCGGGTAAAATTTTGGGTATAGTATAACACCATACCGGTAGGTATTTTATTTATCGGTGTTAGGCGTCAGTGACGGTAAATTTCTTAATGTAAGAAGCCCAGCCCCAAAAGTTTAGGGGGCTTTGTTAATTGTGAGAGCTGTATGTATAATTAAACCTTTGATACATTATGTATGACGTTGAGAGATGGTGTGAGTTGATAGTAAAAATAGTACCATAGTCTCAAATAGTTGATATGTATGCTACTAATAGATATAATACATTTGTATCACGCAGTGTAATCTGGAAACAATGAATGGAATTGAAAAACGCAGTGAATTTTATATATGCAACTTATGTATAAATAAAACTTTTGATCCACTCTGTATAACTCGGCAAGAGATTAAGTTAGTTGTACATATATTTTGCTGTTATAGGTTATGTTTCGGTATAACATGGCGCAAAATTAGTAGCTATTATGCAATATAACCTAAATATTGCGAAATCCAAAATGTCCACCGGCCCAGATATAAATAAAAATACAATTGATCCAATTAGGTCTAAACAAAAAATTAGGTGGAAACTAGATTTGTCACCAGATTTAAAATAAAAGAAATTAGATTTGAAAAATTATCTAGATATAAAAAATAGTTCACAAGAAATAGATACCAGAGACGTACAAAAGTTTCTTGAATAAAAAAAAAATGACATCAGTTAACAGTTTTGTTTAATTTTAACAGCTGGATGACAATAAAATATCCAATATTATGGTTTAAAGAAGTATATTCTACGTACAGTATTTCACAAACTCAGTGATTCCTCGTAGATGTGTAAAAAATTGTACCCTCTGGGCATATGTCAGGTATATTTTGTTGTTTGAGGTATATTTTGTTATGGCGCAAGATTGGCAAATATTACACAATAGAACCTATATGTTGCGAAAGCCAAGATGATCGCCGGTCCTGATGTAAATAAAAAGAAATGTCATCGAGAAATTTCAATACAAAAACCACATGTTACACAGAAAAGCACATAGTGAGGTCCAAATCCCCTGCTGAAGCCCCTGCCCAAATATAAAAGTAACTATATAGTACCAGTTCGCTAAAAAATAACTATCTAGGACATGTACAAGAACTATACAAAAAGTTTGAATAAAACACGAAATGACGTCATCTGACAGTTTTGTTAAAGTGAGACCCTGTATAATATTAAAATATATAATATTGAGGTGGAAAATAAATCTATTTGCTCCTTTTTCATAAGTATATTTGACATGGGATTGGTTCGGTAAGGCAGATAATATACTATTTCGAAGGTTGTTTACGACTGCGCCATCTGTAAATGCAAGAGGTGTATGTGTAAGTAAAACGTTTGATTAACTGTAGATTTTGTGAATAGAAGGTGTAAATTGTATTAATTTTGAAAATATACTTGCAAAATATGTTTCATGTATACAATGTACAGAAAACGTATAAACTATTTATTATAGACCCCACAAATGACAGCTGACTTCATCATAACGAAGTAGAACGAATTGACGGAAGGTCTAGGCGGCAGAATCAGCGGTCGACATCGACTCTAGAGGATATAATAAATATATTTCTCCGGATTCCGCTTCTCCAATCTTCCGCTATTCCCCTTATCATTACTTATCACAACTTTTCCACGATTACCCCTATTATCTCTCCTTAACCCAATTACACCAACTTAGACCTATTAGCCGTACGTATCCCCATAATCCCTATTTATCTGTCTAATACTTATTTATGCCCTTTATCCAACCTTACCCTACATTCTTCACCTACCTGCCCCTATCTTCCCACATATTTCCCTTATCTTCCTGTACCATTTCGCACGCTATTCTCGGCCCAGTCCACCCGTCCACTGTGCGTGTGCTTGACCGGGTGTGTTGAGTCATCGAAATCTGCGTCTGTCTGGCCCAGGTAGCGCCCTAAACGAGATTTGTAACCAGGTGTAAAATAAAAGTAACTAGATTGAAAAAGTAACAAGATACTACAAGGATCAGTATAAAATGTAAGTAACTAAAAAATATACCAGGATCGAACAAAATTTTTGAATATAAGTAAAATATATTTAACGGTTTGTTGAAATTTGACCGTTGGGAACATTAAAATATCCCATATGATGGATTAGAAGTATGTGCTTCATACAGTATATGTTGAAGTTAGTAGATGGACTGCGCTACATATAGTAGATGTTGAAAAGTTTGGAGCCTACAAAACGTCAGTGCCTCCTCCACGAATTTGAATAGTAATAAAATGTGGCAACTAGATTTGAATCTAGACGTGGATACAAATTTTCAGTGTAAAGAAGTATAACTTACATATAGTAGATGTGCTGAATACTAAGAAAAGTAAAGAAATTTTTGAGTGTCAAAGTTTACAACTGGAAGGGGCCGCGACGAGCACAAGATGACATCAGTTTTTACTATTTACAAAATAATTGTCTTAAAAGGCACAAATAATTCACAACCAATTTCATGCAGATTTCCAGGTCGTTGTTTGTACTGATGGTATTTAACATTCTGCAAGAAAGGGCACCTTGTGTGCAGATTTTTAGGTACAATTGCTATAATGGTCTAAGTTTTATTTATATAGACCATTATAGACCATAAGATTTCATGTGGCGAGAGATGGCGCTTGATGTATGATTATAACAACCGTAATAGATTTAATGAAATTATTGTCTTAATAGTATAAGTGTGTCTGAGGATTTGAACCGGCATCTAGAAGGGCAAATGAATGGAAGTCAATAACGCAAGCTACTGCACTACTTGGTTGTATGGATATAATTGCAGTGCATGATATTTATAAAAAGAATATTCGCATATATAACACTTCTTGTAGGGAATATTAAGGATATGTTTTAATGTAATCTGATCAGTTACTTGGCAGCGCAACATTGATGTTCAACTTGTTCCATGTACATTTCCAGTTAGGTAATATATGAAATCTAATTGCGAGCTCTGTGATTCTATAATTTATAAGGGAATTAAGTCAATATTTGCAATAAAATCTAATGATATAGAAAGGTGTTTCAATCAGATCCATTCTACAAATAATGGATAATCACTTAATTTTAGTCAAAAAGAAAACCAATGAAAAATTAACGTTCTAATTTGAACCAGTCGAACCACAACCGCCTTCATCTCTTTTGGTAACATTAAGAGCTAATACTTCACAACGACTTGAGGACAATAGCTGTCTTTGCAGATGAACTGCGCTACATAATCACCTTTCTTGATGTCAAACTGTTGAGCGGATTGTTTAAACAAACCCATTTTCACGACACCATGGAAGTCCTTATCTACTATACCAGCACCAATATCAATAGAATATTTAAGAGCCAAACTCGATCGTGATGCAATCCTATCATGGCAGCCTTCTGAACATTGAAATCTTGATACAATTACACACTATATATCTTTCCCTAGACTCCAAACAATATAATTGTAAGCGCATGGATATGCTTTTGGTAGGTGCATAAGCGCCTTAGAACTTTAATGAATCGTGGAAATTTAATTAACGTATTGTAGTAATCTGACATTTTGATTAAATACACCAAAATTACAAAACAATAGAAAAATATGCCGTATGGGTATCCCAATCGCAAGCAGAAATACGAATAAATATGTGGCAGTTATAAATACGTGAGACAGAAATATGCAAACCAGATAAACGAGATGATAGCTGACTAGATGGAGATTGCACCAAATTTCAAGGTTGTATCGCAAAACTTGAAATAATAATTTGTATGTACATTGTTGAAACACCAAGAGACTAACAGCCAACACAGAGTAGTAAGTTTATTCGCGATAGTTAGATGAGCACGTACGTATACACATTGTCCATTAGATTAGACCATAGCTTGTCGACATTCCGAGTGTGCCAGATGACAAATTGACATTGAAAGATGTCAGTGTAACAATCATAGAAAATATTACCCATAAAAGCCGCGAAATTTAGATATGATTTATATATGTGCACCACTGCTCAGGGATCAGCAAAACCAGTGAATTAGCATCAGGTAACCTTTGTACTCTCATCTCGTTTGGACAGGATAACTTAATAATGCGAAGTTGACAATGTACGTAGTACAGAGGTAGCCGTGTTTGTAGCTACCTTCAGCATGATATTATTACGTTTGAATAGTGCTTTAGGAGTTTGGGCACTTCATGCACACAACCGTAGAGGAGAATCAGAAAGTGACTATTTTAATTAAGCCATGGTTAATTCCATGGTTCGGGAAACTACGGTATTATGGTTTAGAAGGCATGGTATTATGGTTTAGAAACCAAAGTTTTACCCATGGTTTTGTAAATCACGTTTTTTGTTTCAAAAAACCATGGTTATATGGTTTCGAAACTAAAGTTTTACATATGGTGTTGGAGATCACTCCATTATGGGTCCAAAACCCACGGTTTCATGGTATAGAAACCAAAGTTTTACCCATGGTTTTGATAATCATTTTTTTGTAGTTCAAAAAACCATGGTTTTATGGTTTGGAAATCAAGGTCTTCATAGTTTTGGAAATCATAGTCTTGCAATCATAGTCATAGTTCATAGACATGGAAATCATAGTTTTGAAAGCAAGATTTAATCCGCAGTTCGGGAAACCGCGGTTTTATGGGTTGGAAGCCAAGGAATCCCTAAGATAATCTATGGAACCAACTTAGCAAAGCAAACAGGTTAAACACACATTCTCTAGCCTATTTATTTGAGATGTAGATATGTCAATATCATATGTCTACCCATAAATGATTTTTAAACAAAGCAGGGCATAGTCTTCAGAATACAATCAACTGGTTATTTCAAATCACAAAATAAGGGATTGAGGCAGTTTAATTAATGATTTAAACAATCAACTTGTGATTGCAAACAATACAGTAACCATCGCAAATGAAAATACTGTACGCGCATTTGGTTGAGCAAAACAAGTATGTGAAGATGTAGTTGTTTTAAGTCATCGTTTCGCAGACATTGCTCAAGATGTGATTGCGAAACCGTCAGATACCATATTGCTGCATGATTTACTAACTCATTCTGTCAACGAGAAGTATAATAATAAATAGATTTTTACTCGATGTCAACGACGTAACGTTAATAACTCGGTAAAACGATGATCGAAAAAGCATCCGCACGTTCAAGCCGTTCATCGTCAAGAAGATATTCCAAATGCAACTAATATTGTGAATTATTTAAACGAACATCTCAAGCTTGCTAAAATAAATTTCGAATCCGAAAATAATACAATCAGTGTGCCAGATGACATGAAGACTAACGAATATATACTAGAATGTATTAAGCACTTATAAATAAATCTGATTTATTATAAATTATTGTTATTATTATTTACTAATATATATTTACTTAAAAAAAAACAATTGTTTAACACTTTCTTATATTTGTTTATTTAACTCTATATATCCCAGTTACAACGGGGGCTATATCATAATGGTCTCATTCCCCAGGACTTACATCTATATATAACCCCCTCAATTTGAAGGAGTCGCATTATACCACACTTAGATCTATATATTTTGCTCCCAATGTGGTGTAAGCTCAATGTACCGTGGAATTAACACCCACTAGTTCCATACATACTTTCCATATCTACCAGTTAAAAATTAATAACAGATTTTATTAAGTTCTATATTTTTGAATCATAATTTTTTCTGATACATGGTATAATACATCATTCAGTTTAGATTTTAAGTTTCTGATGTTCGTTGCAATTATCATTATATCAACATGGGATTTTCCATACATCTTCTTCTGACAGTCGGTTTAATAGATTTTCTGGGAGACTCCTTGCCTCCTAGGTTGTGACAATGGAACGCGTTGCTTCAAGTACCATTTAGTTTTGTTTCAGTTTTAATATCGTATTGAAGGTAGACACAATACGCAGTTACCTTTGTTCACACGCATATATTGCCAGATGTTGCATTATTGGAACGAAGGGCTTGCGCTACCAAGTAACTGGCACGATAATTCTATATTTATGGTGCTTTTATTTATAGAAACATTTTCATATCACCTGAATCTGTCTTAGTCTATTAGATAATAAAGTGTAGTCTGAAGACTATGTCCTGTTTTGTTTAAAATCATTTATGGGTAGAAAATGATATTTGCATGATATGATATTGATCTATCTCTAATAGCTAGACTAGAGAAAGTGTGGTTAACCCTTGTTTGCGCTGATTTGTTGGTTCTATAGATTATTTTGGGGATTATTTAGTTTCCAAGCGATAAAACCACGGTTTCCAGAACCATGGATAAAACCTTCCTTCCTAAACTATAAATCATTGGTTTACAAACCAAAAGACCATGAGATTTTGAACCACAAAAAAGTGATTACCAAAACCATGGGTAAAACTTTAGTTTGTAAACCATGAAACCGTGGTTTTTGAACTATGAAACAGTGATTTTCAAAACCATGGCTGAAATTTTGATTTCTAAACCATATAACCATGGCTTTCAAACCATAATAACGTCGTTTCAAGAACCATGCGATGAATCATGGCTTAACTAAAATAGTCACTTTCTGATTCTCCTCTACGGTTGTGTACATGGAGTGCCCAAACTCCTACAGCTCTTCTCAAGCGTACTTCAAACTCCACAAACGTAATAATACCATACTGAAGGTAGCTACAAACACGGCTGCCTTTGTACACTACACAGATTGTCAACTTTGCATTATGAAGTTAGCGTATTCAAACGATATGAGCGTACAAAGGCTACCTGATGCTAATTCACTGGTTTTTGCTGATCCCTAGTCAGTGATACACATATGTAAATCATATCTAAATTTCGCGGCCTTAATGGGTAATATTTTGAATGTTTGTTATACAGACATCTTTCAATTTGAATTTGTTTTCATAGATTCGGAATGTCGACAATTATGATAACCTATAAAGGAATAACATCGAATCCTGCCTTTGTGGTTGCTATTAGAGAGTTTCTTCGTACCACTTCAACAATTTTTATATGTAAGTAGTAGTCTACCACTGATTCTAAAGTAGCCGCCAAAAGGTCTTCCAAAATCGCTCTAAAATAAAAAGCGTTTCATGGAGTGCAATATTTAGAACAGGTATTTAGTTTTACAGCTGTCAAATAAAAATCCAATATGGCGGACGACAAGATGTATCCGGTTGGGGGAAATAAGTTACTAGATTTATCACTAGGCTCGAAAGTTTGAATTTTCCGTCCGGTGTCGTCATCGTAGTTGCTCGTAGCGGTCGCGAGATCACGCGAGTTATTTGAGCGTATGTAAATTTGAATAGATGTCATTTGGGAAAAACAATATGGGTGACAGGCGCGAAATTTTATTGATAACAAATAGATTTGGGCGAGTAAAGTTACTAGATTGTTTCGGTATTTTGGAACAAATCATGGACAGCATCATTTGGAAGAAAGCAATATGGCTGACTATCGCGAAATTTAATTGACAACAAATAGATTTGGGGCGAAAAAATTAATAGATTTATCACTAGATTTTAATTTGAGCATATATAAATTTAGAATAGCTGTCATTGGGGAAAAACCATATGGCTTAATTTAGCGGGATATGTAAAAAAAGTTTTTTAACGCAAGACGGCAAGCGCGCCTCAAATGCGTATCTTCTAACTAGATTTTAAAAAAAAGTAGAAGGCGCAGAGCGTGCATTAGGGACTGCACTAGGGTCTTATTATACTTAGAATAGTGAAAAAATAAGAAAACTGGCGGGAAGACCAAGGAATATATCATTGTCAGCTGTCATTTGGAAAAGAGCAATATGGCTGACTAGAGCGAAATTTAATTCACAACAAATAGATTTGGGGAAAAAAATTACTAGATTTATTTTAACGCGAAATTTGAATTTTTCGTTGTGAGTTTGTACTGATCTGAGCTGAGCTGGTTTGATCTGATTTGAATAAGTGGAGAATATATAAGACTCACACGCGCCGCGCCTAAAGATTTGAAAATATATAGATAAAAATTATGTACATTGAATCCTTATCTGCAAATAAAACCAGTGCATGTCTGATTTAAGGCAAATAAAGATTCAAATAAAATATAACAATGAAATATAAATTTATTATTACCATATTGATATAAAATTACATAAATATATTCAATGTTGATCAACCATAATTAGCGACATCGTATAAGAATAAAAGAGAGCCATTACCACCAATCCAAGTACTAACCACGCCCGACATTGCTTAACTTCGCTAATCGGACTAGAACCGTAGTACTCCCAAAATATAGATTTATTACTTGACCATCAAATATTCAGCAGATATAGGAAATGTAATTAAATCGATTCTACTCAATACGAAAAATAAACAAAATATCATACTTATCAGATATATTGCAATAAAGCAGATATATTGTTCCAAATAAACTGCATCGTATTTTTTTATTTTGAAGCTCTGGTTGGACAACAAAAACTATCGTCTACTTGAAATCGCTAGATTTTTTTTGGCAAATAAAGATCCAAATAAATAAATTAAATATAATATCTAATATTTTTCACATTTATAAATAATATTATGATATCATGAAGCGCTTGTTTACACGACCTAATGAAACATACTGATATGAGCGGAAAAAATAAGACGTATATCTCGGACAGTGTCAAAATCATTTAATAAAAATAATTTAGAATGGATCAGCATTGATATGGAACAGGTTCATTTTATCACAGAAATATATTAACATTTAATATATAACTATTAAGAGCAAGTTAGACATGCATTAGCGTATATAAATGTATTTGCTAGCATTTCATAGGAATAAGACATCATTTTATTTCAAATATTAAGTAAACTAAAAACGGACAAATTAGAAATTTTTAAAGATATTCAAGTATATAAAAAAATATAGAGGTAAGAAAAAAGGATATTCTGTAGAAAATAATTAAAATACTTTGGAATATGAAATAAAACCTGTTATATATTTTCATCTGTTATATATTATAAACATGTAATATTTCTTTACACGTTACATATTCTTTATTTTCTTCTGATTTCTAACAAAATTTAGCAAAACTCTTAGTTGATCCAGGTATGACTATAGTTTAAGATGATTATAAATATACTGTGGTATAATTTTACTTGCTTAATAAACGTGCCGATGTTGATTAATAATAAGGAACTTTTTTTCGTGAACTTTTTTTGAAAAGATGATTAATTTCATTGAATCAAAATACTTGTTTTAGTGGCTAATTATAGTTGTTACCTAATTGTTAAAAAAAATTGAAGACAGAGAGACGTCGTTGCTTTTGTGCAACTAGATTTTAAAAGACCCTGGATTTAAAATAATTCCCAGCAAAGATTTATCAAGTTCCGATCAATTACTGAGAATAACATTTCAGTAACAAACAACATTTTAATCAAAAAAAAATACCGGAAACAAACGGTCTCACGATAATGATATCACTCAATATAGAGAAAAACATGTCATTCAAAAAACCGCAATCAAGTTCAGAATGCTGCCATCATATATAGAGAAACAGTTCATTCCAATTGCAGTTTTCGTAACAATAAGACCTAATCGTTGGAAGCGCATTTAATATAATAAAATTTTGCATTAACTATGTTTCGATAATAATGTATTAAAAATTATGATATGTAATTAGCAACAAAATCAAAATCATGACGTAATTGAATAGCTGTCATAACGGCGGTATTCATCATGATGATCACAAATCGGTGAAAATAATTTGATCAGTAGTGGACAATTAGTGTATTTTTCCAGATTAATAAGTTGAATGGTTCTTCCGGTACGTTCCTTTCTAGATTCAATCAACGATTCTAAATATTGAACTTTCTGATGACCCTTCACGTAAATCCCATTTATATTTTCATCATTAGCAAGATAATTTTCGATTAAATTATTTTCCATGTCGCAAACAAACAGTTTACCTGTCGAATATCGTATTCCAAGAAGATATCGTTGGAGATACAGTGCTCGTCCTTTCAAGTCGCTACGTAATTAACGCAATAGTACGATATGTTTCATAAGGTTATAATGTTTAATAACTGATTGATTTCGATTTAGTATAGTACATTCTTTAGGTGTAAAGTTTGACTAAACTATTTTTTTTACTCTTGAAGTTATAAATATATGATAAAACTAATAATGAATTAATGAATCACACGTTCAATATAAGAATTTTACTGCAATATAGTATATATTCGTTAATTTTCTTATCATCTGGTATAGTTATTGAATTATTTTTGGAATCGAACCATACTTAATCAAGCCTGAGCAGCTCCTTTATATAATTGAAAACATTAATTCCATTCGGTACATACTTTTGACGATGAATGGCTTGCATATCTGGATATTTTTTCGTTAATCGTTTTACAGAGTTCTTAACGTTTCGCCGCTGACATCGAGTAAAAATCAATTTATCCTTAGACTCCTCTTTGATCGAATGAATTAGTAATTCATGCAATGCAGTAAATGGATTTCGCAATAACGTCTTGAGCACTTTCGGCAAATCGATGACCTAAAATAGCTACATCATCACATGCTTGTTTTGCTAAAGCAAACACGCGAATAGTGTTTTTGTTCACGATCGTTACTGTATTGTTTGCAAATGCAAGTTGTTTGTTTAAAGTATTTATTGCATTACCGCAATCTTTACTTTTGTGATGTGTAAAGGACAACGTATTGTTGTAGACATCATTTTCATACTGACAAATCATTACTTTCATTTTGAGTACATCACTTTTATTATTTGCAATAGCTATTTGTTGGGTCAGTGCATTGCTTTCATTCCCTATCACCGAATTTCGACCAGTCTTTCGAAGCGATAGTAATACGTCTTCAAAGATCAATCGAGTAAATTCAACTGCTTCCTGCTTTTTCGATCTCATGATTAATGAGTAGAGGTCTGCCTCGGGTATAAAATCATATTATCTTCCGAACTTAACGATAATGAAAGGCAGGAACGCTGCTTTGAAATGGTCCCAAGTACACTTCCAATCTTCGATTAGGTGATCTCTTATTGCTTTTCTTATATTTGCGTATTTCAAAATGTAGATAAACACTACACAGACCATGACTGAAATACTTTCGAAAAATCTTATTGATTTCCACAATTTGTGCGTCTTTTACATAAGAATAAATGTATTTTTACTGAATTCTATATTAACTTTTTCCCGTTTAAATACATGTAAATCGAAACACTAACGTGAGGGTATTTCATAGAAATATCATCACCGTTTAAAAGCTTGAAATCATCGCGAAAGATATTACCAACACTCTATAATTCACCAACTCATCACCAGTTTCAGCCTGAAGAGGATGATAAATCCTAAAGCCTTATACAATAAATTCACCAACCTCCTAAGTATAATATCCCAACAGGGAGTGGAGTTTAGTGGGTAAAAATCCCACACTATTGGATGCATCGGGCATCCTTTGTCTTTTGAAGATTTTTCACTTCCTACGCAAAACAAAAAAAGCGAAAGATAAACATATCAGTTAATGTTTCGATATCAGCAACATTAAAACATATTTCGTAGCAGAAACATCTGTTTGATGAAGATTTTGCATTCCACATATCTTTATTCGTTTTGTGGAGTGCTGGAATTTCATGAAGAGTCCATTTTCGAAAAGGAATAGTTCTTGTCTTGGCATCTTTTTTCCATAAGTTGACGATCCCAGTGCATAAGAATGATATTTTTTCTTTATAACTTCCGAGTGAAGCGAGGTCGTTGCTACACATATCAATCAACGAGGAATAAATTCCAGATTGTTTCAGCAATTTCGTCAACTCCCGATTATTATTGTTCTTCACCATTGGATATGAAAGAAATTGAAAAATATTAACAATCATTCATGTTAATATTTTGATAATATTGAAAAATATTAACAAAATATTAACAATTGGATTCCTGCAGCCTACAATGCTCATGTAAATTTGGTGGAATGCAAAGACGAGAAGAGAATATACCAAATGCTGAGGGTCTCCAACCATATTAATAGCAATATCTATTACTGTATATGCATTGTATATTTATATTTTTTTAAATTATAGTAAATAAAATATATTATTTAATAAAATCAAGCGTTTTATTTTTTAAATGATAAAACACATAATATACAGTTAAGGCCCTATGAGATAAGCTCGGCTATGGCACAGCCCTCATGAGTAATCGAGAAATATGTAAGAAAAATATAGGTATACTGAAATAATATATAGTGAAGTCTCTACTAGATGAAAGCCGAAATTAAACAAGTGTGTTTCACTAAATTTTTTTTTAAATTACAATACTTTTAAATTACGATAAATATGACTTCTTTATATGACTATTATATCCAGTAAGATTCTTGACACATCTTAGAGGATTTCCTTAGCCCTGGATTATCATCAATGTGAGTACGTCCAAAATTATAGTGTTGGAAACATGGTAAATTACCAAGACACGTTTCATCTTGTGTTAACGATTTCGGAAATAGATGCCAAAACATTGCAAGTTGTTTGATGTGAAACGCTATCATTAAAAATTCTGGAATAAATGGAATGTGGTATGGCTCTAAAGAATATTCGTCCAGTGCAGCTATACTATTTATAACATTCCACATCAAATCTTTTGAATACAGATCTTCAAAAAACTGAATTATTTTGCAGAGCTGTTCAATATATTCCATTTTTGGGTCGCGTGTTGTACGAATCGACGATGATATTTCACTCAAAAGAGCTTTACCAAATTTATCAGTAATCATCATTTTTCGATGTTTTCACTTGAACGGTCTCAGATGCACTATTTACTTTTTTCATATCGGTCGGCGCATCGATCTTGAAAGAAATCGAGTTCAGCTGAAATCGGAATATTCCATGAACGTAAAGCATATCCAAATTATAAACATCGTTTTCATTCCAGTTGAAATCGTTGAAAGATCGTTTTCCGTGGCGGTTTCTTGTAAGAAATCGATTTCAGTTGAAATAGCGAAAACCGAAACGCGCTGCAGCTAAAAAGATTCAGGAGTAGTTGAAATTTTCGAACATCGGGATCAATATAGCATTTTATGCTTTTAATTTTCTAATAAAGTATGAATACTCTCTGCTCAGTAAATTCGATTTCAGTACTCAATTAGAGTCGACACACATACAAGATATTAGAAAATTTTGATATAATT
>WYDF02285549.1:0-16721 GCA_009867245.2 Adranes taylori
TGCCCAATACGCGGGGCACAACCCGGAATAATAACAACAATACACATATTCACACCCGCGGAAATCTAAAACTTCAATATAAATATATATATATATATATATATTTGAAATATGGGGTTTCCGCGAGTGTAATCTGATGAGTAGTTGTTTGTCTTCAGGGTTATATCTCGCATGGTAGGCATTTGAGTGTGTCCTGGCATTTCAATAGGCACACTGAAATGCCTGTTATAATTATTGTTAGCTTTATAATGCGTTACCGAATGATATAAAACACATTTGTAACATAAACCCTTACAAAAAGAAAATTAAAGCCGTCTTAATATAGTGTTGTCCATAATTTTATTTCGAGACTGTGGGAAACTTTATTTACACGAAATATAATAAAATTAAAGATTTAAAATTTTTGAATTAATTTATTAATTAAAAGTATAAATTACACTAACTTTGACTATTCAGCTAATTATGCATTTACTATGGAGTAATTAGCACAAGATTAAGCTAATTATTCAATCTAATTAAACAATTTAATACATTTAAATTAACATAATATAATTTCAACTGGCCAGTCTTTGTTATAACTTGAGCAAAAAATCAAAAAAATGGAGATCCGTAGAGCAAATCAATTTACAAAATCATGTTTGAAATCATAGGAAGATACATATTGCACCCCAAAGGTGATCCGCTTCTGATTAAAGGTGATCGGCATGAAAAGTGATGGTATTAGTGGCGCTAGCGGGCAGCTATATCGCCAATAGCTGCCCGCCAGCAGCTATTAGCGATATGAATCTTTTACATTAATTCATTCGTTCCTTAAATTGGACTATTTCAAACCTTACTTAAAACCACTAAAACCCACAAACTAACTTACATGTGGGCCTACATTGTCGCATTTACTTTTATATCGAGAAACATTTAGAGTGAAATTACATATGTTCTAGCTTTATGCAGATATGTATACCTTACTATTATTATTTCAGGTCGTCCAAGGCCACGAGTGCTTTGGTATTTAGAAAATAATGTGATCGATGAATCGTTCGAGCCACGTCCTGATGGCAAAGTTGTTAATCATTTGACGTTCCCGGATGTCGGTCGCCAACATCTCAAAGCAAGACTGATCTGCCAGGCAACCAATGGTGTTCTAGCGCCGCCTGCAACCAAACTAGTTGTATTAGATGTTAACTGTAAGTGCTAAATTAGTTATACTTTTTAGTTCCATGCTTAGTAAATACAGTTTCATTTACAGAATTTCTAAATAAAACGTGAATTGTATATACAACTTTATAGCTATTGCAATTTGCTTCAAACGATTAATATATTGTTTGTATTAAGACATTGTATTTGTAATCCATTTTCAAGGAAATGTTTAATTTCAACAAAACATGAAATTTTAGGTTTTGTTGTCTAAATCAATTTTAGCATTAAATCTTTTTGTATGTTTATTTTACAAGGTTACAATGTTAATTACAAATATTAAAACAACAATATTTTTAGAATATGAAAAACGTTATTAGGAAATATTATTATTAAAATAGATTTAAAAAATATTTTACGCTTTATGAGATCTATAAGATGGTGATTTTTATTTGATTTAATAAATGTTTTTATTAAGGGTGGGTCGACATTATAATTTTGGAAGGGGTTCAAACTGGTCATTTTATTTAGAAATTCAATTTTAAAAAATAATTTACGTTTTCTGAGATCTAGAAGATGGTACTTTTGGCATTTAGTAAATATTGTTATTAATAGCGTGTCTACATTATGATTTTGGATGGGGTTCAAACCAATCATTTTATTTAGAAATTCCGTTTTAAAACTAGGAGGCAGAAATTTTCCTTGTTTATAATATTTTGCGTCGAATAAAATTAGTGCCATACCTTTAACTGGTATAAAATGCGACGTTGGCACGTTTAAAGTTTACGCAATTTTTCGATATAATTTTCCAAAAGTTAGTCAATAACAGGCTCGGGCAAAGCGGACAGCGGAGGCAAATCTGGGGGGGAAAGTGAATCGAGAGCGGCCACAGGTCACGACAAAACGGACAACAGAGCCGTCCTCGCCGTAGGCAGGTAATAGGAAAATGTGAACCAAGAGCGGCCGCGGGCCACGGCAAAGTGAACAGCGGATCTGTCCGCGCCATAAGCAAGTAGAAGGTTCATGAGTAGACGATCTAGTCTAGAGGGTAGGCAATTTGTAGATTACACTAGTTTTATTCAATTTACCCTAAAGAACTATTGTGCTATTTAAATTTAATAGACGAGTTATAAGGTGACAATCAAAACTAAAATTGTCAACTTTTGTTTTATGCAAAATATAATACAACGAGTCATTTCCAGTATATAAAAGATGAGGTGACCATTTTTTTTAAATCTTTCTTGTTTTGATTTAGCATGTCTGGCTAAAGTAACAAAAAAATTATATATTATTGAAAAGAAACTGAAAATAGTGTTACGTAGCCACTAATTCGCTCATAATTTTCGTCGGTTTCTTCTGACGACTGCATGCATTGATTGTAAATAAAAAGGGCCTTCCTGATGATTTTCACATATAAATTTTATAGATGAACAAATTTTATGTCGTCACTTTCTTGAGATTCAGTATTGCAGGCCATTGCCTGCAACTCTTCGTTCCTTAAAGGCTCGGCGTGTGATTTTAACAAAGTTTGACATCATCTACATCAACACATTCGATGCTTTCAGTAGTGGCTAAACTGTGGGCAAATATCTCCGATTATAATTTGAATATCATTTTCATAATTGATGTTCACCTCTCGGAGCAACTTCTACCACACATCCTTTATACACAACTGGGTAACTTCATTACAAGTTTAGTCTATAGTCTTCAAAATATTAAATTTGCCACAAAATTCAATTCACCTCATCAACCTCTACCTCAAGAATAATTTTTCTTAAATAATAGGCCTTCAATGCTAGTGTTGCGCTTGGTCCATGTGCTGTAGAACGGAAATGGTATTTTGATTACGATGTAAGATTACTACTTCAGCTGAAAAACCAGTTTACACAGTTACAGAGTCGCAGTCAAATGTGGGCGCGCTTTTGAGATTTTCTTCTATCGTTATTACGATGTTGAATAAAGATAGTTTAGGTTTTATTTGGATTTGGCGTGATGCGCCATTTTTGTGCCCCTTTTCCAAATTTTCCACAGACAATTGTAGATGGCGGATTGCAATTTCCGTTTTTGGGATGCATGCCCAGCAAGCTGTGTCATCAGCGTACAATGAAAGATGAGATGATGAAAACACAAAATTTACAAGAGGAGCGCAAGGACAGACCCCTAGGGTACGCCAGCTTGAAGTTGTATGGGTCTAGAATTTGGGTTGTACGGTCTAATAGGTATGATTGAACCATCTTTAGTGTGTTAGAGGATGTAAAGCTCATGGAGCATATCTCTCATAATTAAAACATGAGAGATAGGAATTAATAAACTAAATTAAAATAGTTATTTTCTATTTACATAATTACATTTCTTTCTAAATTTAAATTAGTTTTCTAAATCGGTTTCTTATATTATCAATATTGTTAATTGTTGTTTCTTAATGAAATTTTTTGAAATGTATAATTACAATAAGTTAAAATAATGACAAGTTTTAGATGAGGTATAGAAACCGATATCTTTTACGATTTAAACTAATAAATTCACTTGAGTTAATATACTAGTGTAATTTAGTTGTGAGGTACAATAAAGATGAAGACTGAAAAATTATATTGTTGTATGAGGAGAGTTATCCTTATTATTAATATTGTTAACATCAAATTTGATATAACAGATTTTTTATTGAAATTGAGACTACTAGTATCACCATAGAGATCATGTTTCCATCTATAGTAGAGCTATCTGTAGTATCTATAATAGAGCCCTATTCTAAATAAATATTTTCAGATTAGGTTGTTGCTCCTTTTGAGTATATACTTACTCAGACTACTAGTAAAATTTTCAAGTGTCAAGAAATTTGAATTAATTTGAAATACATTTCAATTAATGTCTATTATTTTTGGTTAAACTCAAAATCTGCTTAGAAAATATACAAAAGCTGCTGTGAAGCGTTTATGCACACTGCGTAACAATATGGAGTCATTAAATAACAAGTATGTTTGTTAAGTTACAGTATGTATATGCCTCTTTCGATGGAGTGTAGAATGTAATTATTTAAATTTCGTTACCTTATTTAGACTTAAACGTGCCTCATGGGAATATACTGCTTAGCGCGAGAATACATGAGGTGTCTTAAATTATTTATATTATTCAAGTTGATTAAAATTCTTCTGAGATTAGGGAAAGTTCATACACGTGTTTACGTATGAATGCATACAAAGTTTAGGTCAATCTATTTGGCCAATCTCACAATATCTTTTTAACATCTTTCTCTCCACCTTCATCGAATAATTTTATTAACGATTATGGTTGCGAATGAGCAAGCCAATTTTAGTCCTCACAGATCATACATCGACAACATACACACCTTGTGAATCATCATAGAGCAGTCAATTGAGCTCAATACACCATTGTACCTAGTTTTTGGCGATTTGAAATAGGCGTCCGATAATTTGGAATAAAACACGGAGAAACTTCGTCGATGTCGTGTGGTACATCGTGGAAAACTGGGACGGTGGTTCACTGTCAATTCTGGTATCAAGCAGGGGTGTGCGCTATCGCCTCTATTATTCCTTTTGGTATCCGACTGGGTAATGCGGAAGGTGAGTATGGGCGACAGAGGTATCCAGCAGACGTTGACAACTCGTCTTGAAGATATAGATTTTGCCGATGATCCGTCAAATGCAACAACGTCTTGCAATCTATCTTCTTCTTCTTAGGACGCCGTCTCCCTACGAAGGTTGGCGATCCAACTGGCTATAATGGTGTGTGAAGCCGCACCTCTGAAAATCTCTATAGATGTCCGTCCTAAACATCGGCGCAGATCCTTTAGCCATGAGTTCTGCCGTCTGCCCACAGATCGTTTGCCCTCTATCTTTCCCTCGATGAGGAGTCGGAGGTACTCGTACCGCTCCCCCCTCATAACGTACCCGATGTATTGGAGCTTTCGTTCTTTGATCGTAGTCAGCAATTCTTTACCTTTACCTATTCTCCTTAGCACTTCCTCGTTTGTTATCCTGTCTACCCAGGATATACGCAGTATACGGCGATTCAAGTACATCTCGAAGGCGTCAATGCGGCTCTACATTCATTGGCAGAATGTACAGCTCTCGGAGGAGCCATAGAGTAGCACTGGGAAGATATCACAGATCAATATACGTATGCCGAGCTGTAGGTTTAGGTCTCTACTGTTGAAGAGGTTCTTCATGGAGATGAATGTTCTTCTAGCCTGTTCTATCCTTGATCTGATTTCCATTTTGGGATCACTGTTCTCGTTGACGAGGGCTCCAAGATATTTAACGGACGTCACTTGTTCCACAACCTAGTTGTTAATTTGTAGGATCGTCCGTCTTGGTGCCTTGTAGAACACAACCACCTTGGTCTTTGCAACGTCTATGTGTAGACCATACTATGTGCTGTGTTCAACGATGAGATCCATCATATACTGGAGATGTGGGAAGCTGTCGGCGACCACGGGCGTATCGTCAGCGAATCGTATATTATTGATCAGGGTGCCGTTGATTTTAACGCCCTCTTTCACATTCTCCAGTGCCTCCCGGATCACTGCCTTCGAATATATATTATAGAGGAGGATAACATTCATGTCTCTACATCGCTGTTTGAGGACGTTGAGAGAGAAGACAGCCTCGCGCGTGCCCACACCGTTCTTAAATCCGAATTGCGTTTCTCCAGCCTGTCCCTCACATCTGGCCTATATGCGAGTGTGGACGATGCGTAGAAATAGCTTGAGGACGTGCGACATCAGGCTTATCATTCGGTGGTCGTCGCATCGAGAAGCGTTCGGTTTGTTTGGCAGAGCGATGAACGCCGACCTAAGCCAATCTGTTGGTATTTTCCCACTTTCATATATTAAGCTGAACAACGATGTGAGAAGTTTTGGACCTCTATCTTCTGCACTGACGATCAATTTCAAGGTTTCCGCGTGAATATTATCTGGTCCTACGGCCTTGTCATTCTTCTGAAGTTTTATAGCACGTCTCACTTCTCCTGTCGTGATAACAGGGCTGGGCTCGTTGATATCATCATAGTCTCTAGGTGGTTGGTGGGGTCTTGTGTCATTGAAGAGGGCCTCCACATACTCCTTCCATCTTTTAAGCTTTTCCTCAACGCTCGTTAAGATCTTGTTGTTAGTGTCTTTCAAAATACCGTGGATCTGCTTGCGTTGTGTGTTTGTGAATTCCTTGATCTTTTTGTGGAGATTAAACGAGTCGTGCTTTGCAATCTATAGATCAATGCTAATTCGATTAGAGAAGTTGATAGCCTCTGCTACTTCGGAAACTTCTTAGTAAGGAATGGAGGATCCTACCTCATTTTACAAAGCCGAATACAAAAAGCGCTCCAAGCCTTTATCGGATTAAACAATATTTGGATCTCAGCACAGCTGATTAGAAATTTGATGCTACGGTTATTCAAATCAAACGGCATCTCCGTAATGCTGTACGGTTACGAAACCTGGAATATAAGTTCTAGCATCGTAAAAGACATACAGATTTTCATCAATAAATGCGTCAGACGCATCCTGCAGATACGTTGGTCCAAAGTCATCAGCAATGAGGAACTGTTGGAGACGTAGCGAAGACAGCGCTTGACTGGATTCCTCAGGGAACCCGAAAGCGAGGTCTCCCGAAAATCACATGGAAACGAAGGGTTGTAGATGAAGCAAGTAATGCCAAGAAAACATGGTTAGTAATAAAGGGCGCTTGAAAAATAACGAGTACGGTGGCGACAATTTTTGGCCGCTCTCGAGGAGTAGGACATAGATTATGATGGTTGGCGTACTTTTCCGGCGTAGATAATTCCATAGGAATGCTTTTGCCCAATTTCAGTACTACATTTGAAGTAGCTCTCACCCCAAGTTCTCCTGATACCGGTTCAATTTTCTCTAAATATATGAAAATATTATCGCAAAGTGTTATCAAATAAGATATCCTACGTAAATTAACTTAATTAATTAAGGTTAAATCCTCAAATCCTCTAATGTAATATTCTGTAATCCTCTATATAATATAAATTTGTCCTCTATATAATATAAATTGTATAATATAAAGTAGTATCTCTTTGAAGCAAACCAACTGTTTTATTCTGCTAGATTTATATTCTAATTTATTACATGTATTAAAATAAACTAATGTTTTCTTGATAAATTTAAATATACTGTAATATGAGTTTTAATATAAAAATTAAGAAATAAAAGTTTTGGAATAAATATTAAATATTTTTCATAAAAAGGACAATTATATGAAGACATACAAAGATAAGCTTATTCTTCTTCTTCGTCGGCGAATCGAAAATCTTTATATTTCTGAAACCTGAAAGGTTTCAATTAAATGTTTAACCAATTAAACCAAAACCTCATAGGGTTAAGTTAGAATCACGTAATTTAAAGTCGTCAAGGATCATTTTCCTGGTATTTTACTATTTGCACCTTTCTTGTTATTGATCAAGTTCTAGTTTGAGGGATTTTGTAAATAGTTCCTGTTTTATGTCTTCCTTCTTTGTTTCTAGTTTTTTATGTTTCAGATACTGATATGTATCACTACTACATAATTATATAATATGCATGTATAAATTAGATGCTCATAATAAACAAGGAATACAAGTAAAGTTATCTGTGCCAAACATTGGATGTATTGGTTTGTGATTACTATAGTGTGTATAGAAATCAGAAATCATGGTCATTCACAAAAGAATAAAAAATATACATCAACTTGCAGTGGGATTTTATTGTAATAACTTCTAGAAGCTATCCTAGTATATCCTTATTTCCAGGTGAAACTTCGTCGCTTAGTATTTATATTTTTATATATTTGCCTTATTATTATATCTGCGTCACGTCAATATTTTCCGCTGTGTTCTACGAATCATCTGTCATTGCATACAGCTTGGCAGGCATTGCCAACATTCTATAAGTAAGAGTAACTCAAGCAAAAAGGCGAACAGGATGATTGATGTAATTGATTGGCTACGGTAAAAGAATGTAGCAAATAGCTGTAACTTCTGATACTACGGGAAATTCTATTATTTATCGATTTTTGACAAAAGATTTTATTTAAGAAAATCGTTCTCGAAAGCTCTGAATGAAAATATTGAGTTGAATATTGTTTAGGTCTGCACATAGTAAATCTAACTGAATTAAAATATAAACTATATGGTTTTACGAACTTTAGTTTGTTGCTCGCAATAGCATCAACTATATTACACTGTTGAAATTAATTACTCATGGATTATTATAGATCAAAGCACGATTTATTTTAAAATAATGAAAACCTACTCATAAATCATTCATTAGATATTTAAATATCTCCCATAATTTGAGTAGTAGCCGACCAGCGATTCTACCGCGCCTACCAGCCAGACGTATCTTACTTCGTTCTAAGCGAAAAATGAAGATGCGTCATTGACAGTTCATAAGTTTGACAGCTGTCATTTGTAAAAATAATATGGCGCACTACGTAGCATTTCCGGTTGTCAAAAATTGGCATGAAATTTAAATTTTGAGGTTATATACTCAAAAAATAACTATATTTCTAACAATATGTGGGGTCTAACATAAATAGTCGCACGCATTTGCGTTTGATAACCTAGATGAAAGATCATTAAATGGTTGGAAATTTAAATTTTGAGGTTATGTTTTCAATAAAAATCAAATGATAGACAAATATATAAAACAATGATATATAATAACTCATGTTTATTCTACAATATATAATATTTACAATACATTAAATATAACACAATAAAATCTAAAAGTCATCTTTTTCTTCAAGTTCCAATTCATCGATTGCTGCCTCGGATGCAATAGAAGAAGGAACATTGTAATGTCCCCAAGCTAATGTGGATATTCCATAATCACACATGTATAGCTTGTCATCACAAGGAGAAAGGGCAACTTTATTTTGGGTCTGAGTAAAAATATCGTGACCTATAGAGCGAATAGTTAATTGGGTTTTGCGAAGCATTCTCGTTTGAAATAAATAAATCCGAAAATCTTCAGCCCACATATTATTTTGCTCGACATTCTTTTTCATTCCTTTGACTTTTTCGTAGCAGATGTTTCACAAATTTGACAATATATATGTCAAATTGGTCATATGTTAAAATATATATTTTAATCCCAGAAATTCGTACAATAAAGTCTTTGCAGATTCATCTTTAATATGACCAGGAACTGCCTTATTAAGGAGCGGAATTAGGTAAGGATTGGACGGAGAAAAATTTGGAAGTATCAAAATGATTAATTTTTATCTTCGTTTGATTATATAAATTATCTGTGTGTATATGTAAAGAGAATGAATTAGTATCCATATACCAAAAACGAGCTCTAGAACCATAAGTTGGATTAATGAATTCATAGAGAAAGTTGTACATCATCCATTTAGATACTTCAAGGACAGTAAATCCGATTTAAATGAGTTTGTCGTAAATGTACTTAAGAGGAGATAAATGGATAGCAAAAAGATCTTCAGAAAAAAATCCATATTACGAAAATTTTGTTTTGCTATCAAGCTGCGTGTGCTCCTCGACGATTAGGAGCATCTTTCTAGCTAGTTACCAGTTTAATATCTTTTCGTTTTTCTACATTCTCAGTAAGTTTTAAAAATTCGCACTAATCATCAATTTATTAAAATCTGTTTGAAAACTACTTGTAGCAGCCTGACGCACCATCGTATTTAATGAAATGTATTGTCCGAGTCATCTAGATTGTTTGAATCTTAAAAGTCTTTGAATGTTAATCATTTTCAAACCATGTTCAATTACTTGTTGCATTAGCCGATAATCAGCAACATATTTCTCTTTATTCTGAAGATTTGGCACAAGTTTTTTCTGATGGAATTTAGATGTAGGAACCATTGACTCGGCCAAGAACGGTAAATCGTTATGTTCGTCATGTATTTCTTTTGGATACTCAACATCAATTTCCAAGATGTAACCAACGGGGTAATCCGGAGAAACGTTCAATATATCTAAATTTTCAATTTAGCATTGTGATAAAACTTCCAAGTCACCATAAGATAAAGATTCAGATAGGGCACAACCATACACATTTTTCGCATCCCAATAACCAAGATATGACGTAACCAAGATACGATATTAGTTTCGAAGTATCATAAGTATATTCTTTATTGTTACTATTCATGTATGGAATATTGGCTCTCGCATGACGGTGCGTAATAGATGATATTCCACCGCGAATAGATTTTTTAATGAAACGTTAATTTTTTAATATGCATAAAAAGTTCAATTTCAATTTTTGTTAGTTTTAAGCCGGCAGAAAATGAAAGACACTTGAATTGCCACAAAATCGACATAAACAACAACAGGAACTTTTATTTTACATTTATAGTCCGAGAATTCCGATACGTTCCCTGGAAGTTCAAGTCTATTACTTAATTTGATGTACATTACTTTCTCAATAACGCCTAGAACAATATGCGCAAACCGATTACTTAAAGCGATTACATTTTCCTGTGTTTGTTTTACAACATCATGCATACGTATAGTGTTTTCATTGGCAATCGTAATTTTTTTAGGCGCTTTCGCTAGCTGATTTTTCAGAGCATCATTATCATTCTCACAATACATTATTTTCTCATTTGCTAGTTGGTTATTTAAGACGTCATATTCGATTTTGAGACCTTCCATTTCATTCTGCAATATCGAATACTGACGAGTCTTGCGAAGCGACGGTAGTGCATCTTCAAAGATCCATTTCATCAATTCAACTGCTTCTTTCTTTTTAAATCGTGTAATTAACGTGACAGGCATGAACAACGTATTTTCTTGTCAATTTGATGGTAAACAAAGGTAGTCACTTGTTGCGGCCCCCTTCAATTCGTTCCAAGTACGCTTCCAAGCGTCGATGATACGATCTATTATTGCCTGTTTTGTATTTTATACTCCAAATATGGCAAAAAATGGCAAGGTCACGGGCTTTAAACCAATATTCATCATCGCATTTGTTTCGGTTTAATAAAAATGTCACACACGTTGGCTGGCACACCTGGCACTACACTAACTACTTTTTTCGCTAGCGACATGACTGTCGATTTTATTTAATTGAAAAAACGCGTCTGCTCTCGAACACTTCTTTGGGTTGAATGAGTTTATACTGCTAGTTAGAGCTTTATATTTTATATTCGCCAAGAAAGCGTGCGAAACATGAATAAAATTCGTGAAATAACATCGCTTTAAAAAACCTTGAAAACATCCGGTTCTACTTGAAATTCTAGGAAAAATATTATCGCGATTTTAACATGTACAGGCATGAATAACATCGTTTTGAAACATTGAAAATATCCGGCCTAACCAACAAATTGTAGAAGAAATATCATTGCAGCTTTAGCATGAACAAACATGCATAAAATCCGTAGAAATAATGCTGAAATCTTCGTATGGCGTAGGATAGAACGAAAAATAGGAATAAATAATGGAATCATGTTCCATATAAAATCAGAAATTTAAGTCGTCATCTTTTAGTTTTACCGTCTTCATCGTAGAACTAGTTTATATTGTGAGAAAACAGAAGTGCGAAAATAAAAACGCTATGGAGCAATTAATCCCGCCTTTATCATTTCCACATCAGCAGCAACCAGTTGATGATGATGAAGGTTTCGATATTAATGCAGCGCTCAATAATTTTAGCAATCAGCACGAGGAAAATATAAAAAATGATAGTGTACGTTTGGGTGAACGAAGATTTTACTTAAAGGAAACGAAATCTATTAAAGCCTGAATTGGTCGAAGTATAATTCGCGGATTCATACAAACAGTAATGATCACTGTCGTCGAACAAAAAAAAAAGACGAAATATTTCATTTACACATCTAGAATTTTTGGTTTCTGCCAAGCACAGAATGACATTGAAGAGTATCTTTCATCATCAAAGAATGAAAGATATTACAAGTGTCCAAACTGCGTGAAGACACGAAAACGGAAAAGAGATGATGAAGAACAACCTAAGTATAAATATATGATAAAATCCGTTTTTGATCGGTGCAATTTATATTTCTCTAACGCATGCATTCGTAGAACAGCAACAACTTGGTTTCATTACATAAGTGTGCTTCTCAAGCGCTCAAAGAAATTACGCCGCTACTAAATCTTCAACTGATTGCGTTCACTAGTCTGAAATTCGAACAATCCTATTCGAATTGTCTAGATTCAGTAGCAAAATCGTTTACTGTTACTGATGATTTTGACAGCGATAAAGTGATCGACTATATTAGCAGGTGGATGATCGGTAATCCAACAGAATTTAAAAATCGGAGCCTCGATTACATTCTCGAACTTACTTACATCAGTTCAGAGAAAATTATATATAAAAATTCTAAATGTCATCATCCGCGGTGTTCCATAATCAACTTGGTATTGTAAAGAATCATATATTAAAAAGCAGCATATCGAAAGATTTCTCCTAGATTGTGCTCAAATACGATAACAAGCAGATCAATACCAAGCAAATAAGAATGTTATGAAATAAATTCTACAACTTAAAACTTTAAAAAAATGGTTTATGCTGAAAATGTATTAATTTTAAATGCTATATTTCATAATAAATTATGTGTGCATTTACCGACGTTTGCAACGAATTGCATGATTAGTAATCAGTATGGTGAAAAAAATGATTTAATCAACAAAACTATCAACAAAACTATTATATGCCTATGGAACAAGAAATGTTTATGTCGTAGCCTGATTATTATTGCTCATTGCCATCGGATATGAAAGAAATTGATAAACAACAACCAGCATTCATACATTTTGGAATAAAATTTTAACTGGACGATGCAGAATATGGATCGATCACGAGTGATCAGATTCCTCTAGCCTACAATGCTAATGTAAATTTGGTGGAATCCAAAGATGAAAAGATAGACGAAATGCGTATGGTTATTACTCAAACTACATTAATAACAATGTCTACTACTGTATGTGCATTATACATTTATATTTTCAAAAATTATAGAAAATAAATTCTATCATTGCAAGTTACCCGATATAAAAACAGTAGCTAAATGCAAATTCGATGGCATGCAGATGGAGCGATGTTTCGTCGTTCCATTCAATTCAATCCATTTTCACATGTTTTTGTATTAAATTTATTGATAACATGGACGATTCACTTATTATCATGCAAATTTAATGGTAAATTAGAAGAAGCTGATAATCAGCTCCTTGTCAATTCTCCTTGTCAAGTGCCTTGCGATTATAGAAAATAAATTTTGATATTAAATCAAGCGTTTTATTTCTAGTGTAGTGAGTAATAATATATAGTTAAGTCCCTACGAAATGAAAAGAGACTATGGCATAGTCCCTCGTGATCCATCGAGAAACATATAAGAAGAACCTAGGCATAGACAAATAATATACATTTCTATTTATGTGCTTAGATGTTTTAATTATAAGAATATACAGTTGATTCTCTATTAACAGTTAATTCCCTATTCCCTATTATTGAAACAAGCCTGTGTTTAATTTTTAAACTATTTTTTTCTAAAAAATTACATTATGTTCATCTGAAAATCCAAGCCATTTCACATAGAGTTTATCACCTTTCCGACGTTGAACTTTTTCACACTCGGTATAGGCATCGGTATATTTTGCTCGTTTCAATTCTTCCTCTTAAAGTGCACCTAATATTTGTTTCTTGTTTTGACCTTGAAGTAAGTAGAAAGTAGGATTTGATAATTTAGCGCGTGCAATTTTAAATAGTTCCGTTGACCAATTTGGCATATAACCCTTATCAAAGAGTGCATTTTGTTTTGAAATGCGTACAGTATCACCTATTTTAAATTTACGTTTTCCGGCTGCTTTAATATGCGAAGAAACTGTATCCACCAGAGTTTTCTCATGTTTTTTCTAAACCGCTGCCGGTCGCATTCCAATTGTTCAATGAACGTCGGCGGTGACGGAGACGATGATGATATTTCACTTAAAAGAGCTTTACCAAATTTATCAATATTCATCTTTTTCCGATGTTTTCACTTGAACGGTTTCAGATGAACTGTTTACATTTTTCATGTCGGTCCGCACATGAATCTTCAGAAAAAATGATTCCAGTTGAAATCGAAATATTCCATGACCATAAAACGAATCTAAAGTATAAAGATCCGTTTCATTCCAGTTGAAATCGAAATATTCCATGAACGTAAACTCGGAATGGGAATTCGGAAAAAGCAGAAATCGTAGGCGTATTTTTCTGCTAATTAATATATTTAACAAACTAAATATGTTTTATGTACGCGTTTCATGAAATGTTTTTTTTTTCGCTGCATAATTTAATTCTCATGTATGTCCATTATTCTATTTTTAAAACTATTTTTAAAATTCTGGTGAAATAAACAGGAAGCAGTTTGTTCTAGCAAAAATGATCATTCAACATTCAGTATATGTATTGGATTCGCATATACAGCAAATCTTTATAAAATATGTTTTGTTCCGTTAAAATTTATTCAATATCTACTAAAAATGTTTTAAATTCATTTATTTTTACAATACATTAAAAATAAGATAATCTCGTAGTAAATTACGTCTGCATGCACCATAAGAGATAAATTTTACTATTTACTCGAAGTATAGTATTTTTTTACGTTCATTTAATCTTTTCATCTACGTGCTTTTGATAAATGTCAGTGCTCCTAAAACAAATTTAAATCTATTGAAGTATTGAAATTCTACATATGTCATAAAGAGAGTAACTTTTTTGTATTTAAGTCTAGTTACAAATCTAGTTAATTTATATTTAAAGGTAGTGACAATTCTAGTTATTTTAAATCTAGTAACAAACTTAGTTATTTTTTCGAACCCAAAATTTAAATTTTTGTTTTCGACTATTTATTTTAGACCCCTCATATAGTTACAAAACTTGTTATTTTTTATTACATAACCTAAAAATTTAAATTTCGCGCCAAATTTTGGCAACCGAAAATGCTACGTCGTCCGCCATATTACTTTTTCAAATAACAGCTGTCAAACTCATGAATTGACAATGACGCCATCTTGATTTTTCGTTTAGAATGAGTTACGATAGGTCTCGAAGGCTGGAATGCGGGGTAGAATCGGCGGTCGGCTACTATTATGTAAAATATAGCGTACGATGGATCTATATTGCTTAGCTTCGTTGATGATGAAAACGCATTCATAGCGTCCACTGGTCTAAATGCTTGAAAATTCTGTTGGACATGCAAGTGTCAAAGCACCAGTTACATCCATTAAAATACTTTGGTCTAAAAATAGCAAACTGCAGCGGTGTAGCTACTTGCTATAAGCGACATACAACAAAACTAAGTATGGTTGCTTAAAACAGCAATCAATCAATACACCAACCCCGGTATGTTCTAACCGAATTACCGTGCAATAGAGGGCACTGTTCAGAGAAGAATCGATGCGCATAATTTTCAACGTGCATTATACGAGTTGAGACAAATAAATTACGTCTAAGGTATAAAATTGTTGTAGACAGGTGACAAAAAATTGGTCACCTGTCTACAACACCTGTCTACAACAATTTTATACATTAGATATTACGGGGCCAATACAACGATATTCAAAAAAGTAAATAAATTACGGTCATCTTCCGACTAGCATATGTCCTGCTCTTACACTCAATGTACGAGTCGAGACAAACAAGTTACGGTCAACTCATTATCACCTGTATCACCTATCACCTATAAGAGAGTCATATGTTCACATGTTGTGCCTAGTTTTATTTATGTGCCACAAACTTTCTTTGAAATACTATTTATGAGATCTATTCGGTTAAACAGACAATTGCCACGCAAGTGAAACTCTATTTTTATGTTGCACAATTCATTTTATAAACTTTGTACATTTTGCATTTAATTTTCTTCTTGACCAATTCATGCTATGAACTTATAGCTATTTCTTTTATATAATCTTTTTAGCGAATATTTCCTTTTGTTTATTTAATTTGTGAACGTATAATCCTTTGTTTAATTATTTTATTGAAATTCCTTCTACATCAACGTTATGATACTTTTCGCATCATCCTCGCGCTTAACTTCTGTTCACCCCGTGACCTGTCATCAATGGGACTGAAGGAAATGGATGGAGTAATCATATTACCTTATACATATTTGATAGATCCATTTACAATATTCTTAAATGCAGAAGTAAAATATTTAAACTTATAGTTAGTTCCGCGCTCAATGCATACAATATATAGTAACTCTCCTACTGGGAATTTCAAGCAATGAATTTTTAATTCTATTTCAATGATAGAATGCGCGTAATTTGTGTTGGATCCATCGATTTTATGACGACATAAAATGCATACATACTTATTCTCTTTGGGTTTAGAACTTTTAATTCAAAATTTATGACACCATATTGACTCTAATAATAGAACTCAGCGTGCTTTTAATGAAATTTTACGAAGTGAATATTTGTTGAACAATTTTGAATCGAAATAAATCAAAAATTAATCACCTTACATAGTTTAATAATAATTTAGCTATAATTTGGGATATATGTTTTAACGGGACTGTGTACTTACTAATGTTATATATATATATATATATATATATATATATAATATGTATATAAATATGTATATATATATATATATAATT
>WYDF02285560.1:0-16719 GCA_009867245.2 Adranes taylori
CCGTTAGGAGACGGTTATGATAGCAAAAATTCCAATATTTGCAATTGATGGCAAGTTGGTCGGATGTACCAGTTATAATAATGTTCTTCCTATCCTTTTCCTTCGACCTACTTCCTAAAGTAGTAGAGTATATGCTTCAACTGTTGCGTCGCGTGTTAGACGTAGTCACTTGACCACAGTAACAGCAGTTCGCCACGTTGTGTTACGTATCTATAGAGTGTATACTTCTAACTGGTTTGCCGCGAGGGTGGAAGTGGATGCTCCACAACGGTAACAGCAGCGCGCCTCGTTGCGTTATGTGTACGTAGTATTCCTATTTACCTCACCGAATATAGTGTATACGATTGGTGTAAACTGATAGTAATCGCTTAAGTAACCTGAAACCTGAGAACATTCCTGAAGACCGAAATATTCTAATATCTATTTGCGCCATTATTGTGACAAACGCTAAGGCTCCCCATTAGAAGTGTCGCTAGTGGGAGTTCCGTTAGCATAAGTATCTATAAGAGATAGTACATCGCAGCAGCTACTTGGAAAGAGGTAACTGCCCAAATGTTGGAAAGTGGTTGGAAGAATTCGTTTGATGACCAAGAGGCAGAAATTTATTTAGAGGGAGTATCAATTTCTGATTTCTGTAGGATGATACAAAATAATGTTCGACAAGAAGTAGTCGAGGAAGATGTGTTTGAAAGATAGCGAAGACGAGGAATCAATACTCCCAAAAATAAAATTATCAGTAGTCAGATCGCAGCTTGACTATGTAATATCATTTATCGATGATTCGGCAGATAGCGAAATGCAATTATATTACACGCACTTTCGCAATTTTAGAGAGTTAATAATTATGAAACAACAAACTTCAAAAATCTAAACAAAAATTGATACATTTTTCAAACCAGTGTCACCGAAACCAGGAAGTTCAAAAACAAACTGACAACTCTCCTCAACGGACGTATAGTAACATATCATCTGAAGACGAATTAAGTGTAATTAGAATGTAAACTTTCGTTTATAATATTCATATTTCTATTAGTTAATACATAGCTTATTTAGAAAATTTTGTTTTATATAACGGATATTTCACTATATCGGAAACCCCCCTTGTTCGCATTGGTCCGTTATATCGAGGTTTCACTGTATTTCCATAGTAATTTAAAATATTTGCTATTTTGATTTGGTCGTTTTTTGGAATTTTCGTTTTTGTGTGCTGAATTTCTTGTACGGTTACTTTCCGTTTGTATGTTTGGTTTGAATTTCATTGATAACTTGTCAGATTTTAATTATAATGTCGATACTAATAAATAAATTAGTTAATGAATAGAAAACATCAACCTGTTTATGCTTTTGTAGGAAAATTGTGATAGTTCTAATGAACTGAAGCTAAAATCAACTATTAGGGACTACTTTGAAAATGCCAACCCGCTCGATGCACTTGAATTGAAAGAGAAGCAGTGTGATGAAGATGTAATTGCAGCAGATGTACGCACTCTTATTTCAATGTATCGGTGAGTTTAAATATTTTGTGCTATAATATATTTTAGAATAACGGTTCTCAAAGTTTTGTCTAGATGGGCCAATTTCTTGCATCCTTAATGTTTGATGGGCCAAAATAATCGAAATATATCAACATAATGGTACCTATAATAATTATATCGTTGTACTGAAATTAATACCTATAATAATTATATCGTTGTACTGAAATTTAAGAGACATTGAAGAGACTCATTTTACATATGCTAACAGATAAATTATAAAAAAATTTCTCTTTTACTTTCTAATCTGCCTTAATTTTCAAAACATTTATAAAAAATTAAGTGTGTCTTCCAATTTATTTTTTGCAGAGATAATTCTTTTACTGGTCGTGCTGTTGCACGAATTTTTTACGGCATCCAAAGTCCCAATTATCCAGCGGTAATGTGGGGTCGTTGCAAATTTTGGCGCGCACATATTGGACAAGATTTCAACGCGATCTGCCGAATAGCTACTCGCGAAATATTGAGATTGCGTTAATGTTTTATTTTTTTACGGTGCATTCATTTTTTAATTCGTTTTTTTTTGTGAATTTTATATATTTATAATATGACAGTAATTTTATCTGCATTAATTATTTTAAGTTTGATTTTTAACCTTCATAGTTCATATATCCTCACACATTTAGTTCTGCATAGAATTACATTTTCATTTCCTGGTTTCTCAATAATGCTGTATCCGAATATTCAGTTAGACGCTATGCAGCTCCGGTAGAGTCGACGCAACAGAAATACATCCCTAATATACTATACAAAATCCAAAGCTTGGTATTGGCTTGCAGTTATTGTTCTGCATTTGCTTACGAAGGAAAGAGCTGAGGCATATCACAGAAAAAGGGCTAAGGCACCGTCAACATTAGAGATGTAAAGAGAGCTAAAACTGTAAAAGAGGTAAAGTGCGCTTTGACAAGGAGGTTGATTCCACATATTAGACCTTGAACTGAATGTACCCACGAGTGCCTGGATTTCAGGCTAGTGCAAGTCGTAAGTGGTTACTGGTGTTTTCCAGCAAATATGAAATGTTTGAGAGACTACACTCAAGTGCTTGTGAAAATTACGATGCTGAGCAGGATGAAGCAGAACACTATGTTTCTCTGTCCGACTTGAACATCATACCACACTTGAAGTGTTTATTTGTTGTGACATCTAATTATTATTAGATACCATATAAATTAATAGGTCTGTATTTTCTGGTGGACACTTCACCCACTAGAAACTATTGATGAAAATCCACATTTACATTTACGAATTTATACACTCCAATCCTTCCAACGTAATGCTACGCGATTACGGGAGAGTCGACAGCAACCGAAGAAAAAGATTTATTCGGTAGTGTTCATAATAGATCAGTCCCAGATCTCTCGTGTTTTTATTGATAGTGGGTAAACAACGATGACGGCTGCGATTTAAAAAATTGCATAATCTACGAGAATGCGTCAAATTTGTTTTGGTTAGCTTCTCCACACTATATGCTTATGGTGCGGAGAATTTCGATAAATATTTGATACATTAATGATACAAATATTTGATACATACACGCTTCATACTTCGTTCACGCTTTTTTTGTTATTTATTAGTTATCCCCATTTGAAGGCAAAGGAGCTGTTTTCCAGTCCTTACTTTTTGTATAACCGTAAAATTTTAATAATTTGTACCAGAAGATTGAAAATTAATTACAATTTAATTATTATTACATTGCAAGAATAATAAAATATAATATTACATCACATTTTTACAAGAAATAAAATATTTCTTATACTAATATAATATTTTATAGTTAGTGGTATAATTGTAAATTGTCAAGTGAGGGAACGCGTTTAATCTTCCGGGAATTGACTTTGAGAGGGGCTTCACTGGGGGCCACTGGGGCCTAATAACATTTTTAGCCTACTTTTATGGCTTTAAATTCAATACAAATGTTATATAAATGCGTTTATCCAACGGGTTTGGTTAAAGGTCAGTTGTTGCTTTCTAGTACAGAGGAAAGTGAGTTGTATTCTGTTTGTTGAATGGAGGGGCCTGCAACTATTGATCATTCGTTACTGCTTTTGGTTATTAAGAGCGTTCTTTTCATATTGTTAATTAAACTTGACAGCAGTTATTAATCGTTGATAGATATTATTTTACCATTGTGTTTTGTGGGTACGCCACAAAAGTTTCTACCAGTCACTGCTATTTTAGTCTTGATACATTTGATCCAAGGTGTATGAAAAAAAAAACGTATACTTCTGATGATGCTATATATCTGATCGTTGTATTTATGTTTTGGAGGGATTCTAATAACATTGAAAGTCCCATTACAATGTCATACATGATTGCCAAATTATACGTCCAATTTTGTTCAATTGCAGGTCAAGCTCCTTTGGCACGTTCAATTAATTCTTGTTGGTTTTTAGAGGATTTGCTAGAGTATAATTTTCCATAAACATTTGAAAATAATTGATAGATCTCACACCATCGATTAAATCATTCACAGTTAATTTTATCCAAGGTTCATCCAATGGCAAGTAACTATGTTACTTGCCATTTACTTTTGTGCCACACCAGATTTTTTCACTTGCACCGTCACATGCAGATGCTATCAAATTTTCTGTCAAGTAATCATCACTGAGCCTTTGCTTATTTAAACAATGTATTAGGTCACTGATCATATGGATGGGTATCGTCGTTTACTGATGACTACATTAATTGTTTAATTAATTAGTTAGATTAAGCAGGTCGTCTTCGAAAAACGTGTAACAAATATAAGAGACTAACAAATCAGAAAAATGTCTATGAACCGCTGGTGGATAGCCATTTCTGCTATAAGGTATTAAGCTTTATCAACACCCTTATTTTTCAGAACATTGTATGTGAGTAACTGAATACACACTAACTCTGTATCTGAACCTATTATTTTAATGCTCTGTTTCTACAAGATTATTCCAACAAATGAGTACTACTTACTGTAAAGAAATCAGTTTTTTATAGTATTAGCGTGTATTCAAAGCAGCTAAGTGCACAATTGAAAACATGAAACGGACTATAGAGCCACGTCGTTACTAACACCACTGGTTTCTCTTTGTTCATATACGAGGGCCGCATATTAGGTTTCTCTTTGTTCATATAATGTATTAAGTTATGAAAACTCGTTTTAGCTGATTTGGAAGTTCTAGCAAGTATAAAAATGAGTTTGCTGGAAGCTCCATACTAATCTCTCATTTCATATAATTAATCAAAGTCGATTTAGCTCCCAGGTTTGTAGATTCGTCAATTATGACTAAAATGTTTATACAAATGTCTAAAAGCTGTCGAATTACTATTTTTTCATTTTGTCTGAAAGGTGAGTTAATTTCTGTGACACTATGTTTTGAATGCAATCCTACACCATATACCTTTTGAAACTCCAATAGCTAAAAATAATCCGAAAATGGCTTAAAGCGGTGTGGGAATACAGTTTCCTCAATTTCCCGTCCCACTACACCCCTACTTATATCCAGTGCGAGATAAATCTACAATATAAACTTTTATCAATTTAGTTTTTAGTTTTTTTTTATGATTGAAGATTGAAGATTATTGAAGCTTCTAGAAAAATATTGCAACCATACTGTGAGATGTTTGCCATAAGATTTGCAAACATCTCATTGGCATTACTTAATGATTTGTGATAATTAAATTGGCAAATTCATGATGCGTATAAATTTGATCGTACAAAGAAATTATGAGTATTTACGAAAGAAGTTGCTGAGTTCATAAACAAAAACGCTAAATTGGCGATATTGTTTTAATGCCGGGAGCTTTATCAGTTCTTTTTACTATTTTTAATAGGTACGTAATATCAATAATCACAGCAAATGTCTTAAAAAAGCATTCAAAACCCAATAATTCATAATACGAATTTTCGTTTCTATCAACACCCGAATTGTGGTTTAGTGAGTTAGTCTCGGTTTTCAAAGCCGTGATGCTCCTAATAAAGAGGATGCTGATGATTTCTTATAATAATGGGTAAAATAGCGTCATACATCTTGAACAAGCCGCTTTTTTCAGACGTTTGTTGTGATTATTGATATTTCTACCTATAAAAGTAATATCTATGTTTGGTTGTCATAAAAAGCAGATTCACTTCCATTTACTTTTTATTTAATGAGTATGCGCTCCGATGGCTGCATGAAGGAGAGAAAATAGCGTGGTTAGGGGTTCCAATGACTATGATCGTCTTCATACCACTTAATATCTCTATAGGTGGTACAATGCTGCCTTAATCTTTCTTACTTCTCATATAAGGTGCGTAATACCTATATCAACAAACGATCGGTATGCAACATTAAAAACATGAACTACTACATGTAAAACTGGTTGCATTCGAAAACTCATAATTCATAATACGAATTTTCATTTCTATCAACAGCGGGCCTCTGGTTTAGTGGGTTAGTCTCGGGTTTCAAAGCCGTGATGCTCCTAATAAGGCGGATGCTGAAGATCCCTTATACTAGTGGGTGAAATGGTGAACAACTCTTTAGTTCTTTTTACTTTGATGTAGCTGGCAATGGATTGTCATACGTACAAAGGTCTGTCAACTAGTAATATAGAATTTAACATAAAACAAAACTCGGTATCTGAACTTATGGATATCTTATATCGGTATCTGAACTTATCAAAGCCGTACTATAGTAGGTGTTACTACATATTTCAAATTCATATTTTGAATTTGATTGCAATCTCATTCTATATTTATTATTTTTTGTACGAGTGGAGGGTGAAACTTGCAAGAATGTGATATATGTATAGAGTTCTGATAGTGGGTTAAGTGCCCATAATTTTTTTAATGAAGGAATTTAAACATATATAATATTTCAATTTACTATGTTTCACTAACCTTTAAAACTATATAATATATAGTTTAGTCAAATAATTTTTTATAAGTAAAATACGCCATAATATTTAATATTTACTTAAAGAAAATAATTCATTAATATCGATTTAAAATAACGAACTAATTTATAGTTTTAATTTATAAGTACTTGACATATCAATGGAACAACACAAATCATTTAACAATTCTCCTAAAGTATTCGATGCCATATTTCAAAAATTTACTATTGCGCTTATCTTGAATCTTGCCAATTTTTTGTACCATTGCCTCATGCTTGCAAGTTGCACAAAATTCGCTAACGATAATATGTAGAGGACTCTGATAGTACACATCACCTTTGAGCATTTTATTTTTTTTATGCGCCCATACATGGAGCAACAATTCGGCGCAGCCTAAGATTATACAAACAATGGGCAGAAATACAACACTTGGCAGAAAGAATACCAATAAGGCGCTCATATTGTTGGATGTTGGTGCTCTTGTTAGGATATTTTGAGCAATCAATTTCTTCTGATTAATACTATTATATTTGCCATAATCGCTGCCATTTACCGGTTTCAGATAGCTACTTGGAATTTTAAAAATGGATTTTGCATAATTTTGATTTACTGGTTGCGTAGAATTAATTTCGTATTCACCGGTTTCTTGGTTTTTTGTCGGCTTAGCGGGCAATTCACCAGTTTCCCGATCACATACATTTTCTCCAGTTTCCGTGTCCATTAATACCTGCAAATAAATAATATGTTTATAATATAACTACAAAACATCAAGTCATCATAACTACAAATCACTTAATAAACGTATTATTCACAATACGTAAATAATCATAATCTTCAAAAAAAAAACACAATCCCTAATATTGGGAAGTTATTGAAAATTATTAAATCTGAAAATTATGAATTATTTAAAATAAGATTTACTTTTCAAAGCAAAACATTTCGATTTTTTTTTTAGTGATTGTTTTAAATTGTGGTAATCGATGTCACAGGGGGTGGGGGGAAGGTATGGGGAAGTCCAACTTTCCGCTTATTTTAACTTGTATTGGCCATTTTGCATCATGTTTCTAAAATAATTTAAAATATACAAGGTGTTCACTTGTAGCAATGTGACGTCCACAATTGAATTATTTAAATTGAACATTCATATCTCTTATCAGTATTTCATGTCGGTGGGAATTCTACATACAGTACAATTTTTAGATGTTAAGAATTGTGCGATGTTGTCAAGTTATTGAAAGTAAAAAAAATATTGCAAAAATTATCGTACCATAATAACTGGATAAAAATTTATTACAAATTATTTTTCTTCGGTATTTTTGGGTGTCAGTCCGAAATTATTACATTGATTTAAAGAGCTTGAAATTAATACAATATTTATGGTGTCCAATATGTTTTTGAAATCTCTTGAAGACAGTAGAGTACACAGGAAAATCTTGCGGGGTGAAGGGAATAGGTGAGATTGTTTAATGTGCAAAAATAAAATTGCCTAATTCCTCTTAACGTGTTTGGCGTGTTTAAGTCGCTTAACGTGTCTGAATTTAAAAAAGTATTTAAAAACGAATTTAAAACTAAAATATGTAATCTATGTTGTCGAATTTTCAACGGGGGTGAGACATTTTTGGTATACGTTGTTAATGAAACGCTTCGGACCCCTTACACATTAAATCCGCCTCTGATGCAGGATGTTCCATTTAAGAAAATGAAGTTATTGCTAATGAAAAATTATAAAGTTTAGGTTTACGTAAAGAGATAGGTTATATGATATAAAACTTGTATTCGTCGGAAATAATTTAGCCATTCCTTCTAGTAACTACCAAATATGTTTCATGAATTCGCACTTTAAGAGCAGTTATGATACTATGATTTTTGTGAAATTTTCGTTTTATTTTCAATAACATGACAACATAGTAAACTTCTTAAAATTTATAAATTGTACTGTATTATAAATCCTGATATAATATTCAGGATGTTTCTTTTAAAATATTCAATGTGGACGTCACCCTGTTACAAGTGAACACCCTCTATATTTTAAATTACTTTAGAAACAAGCAAAATCGTTCAAATAACACAAGAAGTTGTGTTTGAACAATTTTTTTCTATTTTTTAAAGTAAGCGAGATACTGGATTTCTTCACACTAATGGGCCACGGTGTATACAGGCTGTGTACTTTCTAATAGCTATAGAATTGCTAGCTCCTAAAGTAGAAGAAATAGAGAAACGTTTAAATAGGAAAAATTGAGATAATTAAAAAACAAGCAAATAACAAACATTAGCACTCAAATTTTCAGAGCCGTATTTGAAATACAAAAAAGCATCTTTTGTAAATTTTCTAAAATTTACTCTAGCATTCTTATTTCTGATAATATTCCAAAAGTTTTCTGTTGCATAAGTAACATACTTAAGTTTACCGTCAACACTTATGTAATAAATGTTTCGTACCTGCGTAGAAACCATCAACATATTTTTTTTAAATATACGGACATGGATTGTTTTTTCATTTATTCGTTTTAAAATTGTGTTCTAAATACAACGCTGTATAATTTAAAATCATTTGTAGCAGTTTTTGTTGATTTCAACATCATTTTTAGTTTTAAGGCCAGACCTGCCTCTATTAGTTCCAGTTCCAATATATTTAGTTTAGCAGCATGCAAAACATTTTAATCAAAATCTTGATAAGAAAATGTTACAATTTTTTCTGACATTTTAGTTTAAAAAGTATCAACCTAGTACTAAGGTAAAATAATAATATATTTTAATTGATTTTGAATTTTTTGTCAAGCACTAGCTCCCCAAAAATTAGGTAGATCATTATGATTAAAAAAATTTAGGTTTTTATCCTGTTAAACTAAATATATCGTAACTGGACCTAATCGAGGCAGGTCCGGCTCTAAAAATAAGAACCATGCTGAAATCAACAAAAAATGTTGGAAATGATTTTTTTATTTTTAATCATACAGGGTTTCGTTTCGAACACAATTTTGAAACAATTCGATGAAAAAAATTAAGGTCCGTATTTAAAAAAAATATGTCGATGGTGTCTACGCAGTTACGAAACGCTGTATTACATAAGTGTTGACGGGAAATTATGCATGAAAAAATTACTTTAAATTTTTCAAAATCGATTCAGTATATTCAGTTGTTCATATTGGCAAAATTTAGATCCCATAGTCTTTATGTTTCCTAAGTTTCATTTTTTTAAATTATTGTTTATATTATTGTTATAGTAAAATTAGATTTATATTATTGTTTTAATCAATTACATTACAGGTTTAGGTAAATAATTTTAAGATTAAGTAGGTCACAAGCAAAGACGACCGTGTTAAGATACCTTTAGATTATAAATTGAATCTGGTTACTTTTATCAAACATGTTTTATACGTGCGAGTATAATTTTTTACCTTCATGATTTTAATTACAATATTATTATCGTTTAAAATTAGTGTTATTAAAATATTCTTATTAAGAAATATCATTGATGTTTGTTTAATGCATTAAAAGTTTTTTTACGTAAATACATAATTCGATTGCGTATTCAATACATGTTTACGAGAATAATGTGTTATTCATTATTGATAATTAAATCAGATTTGAACCTTTCCATTGTATGAACGTTTTAAGACTTTAGCTAGACGTATTGAAAAGAGTCTCTTTAATCTTTGACATTAAAGAATAAACAATTCAGTTCAGATCAAATGAAGGATCATGGAGGTGAAATACCGAAAGCTATTAACTAATACAATCAGTGATATATTTCGCTATTGATTTCACTGGAGGAGGGGGGGGGGGTTAAACTTAGTTTAATCCCTTCTTAAACTAAGTTTAGTCCACTATTTAACGGGAGAGGGATAAACGTAGTAGGGAACACACTATTATTGTAATAAGGGTAACCTACACATTTCAGGGTCTGGTGAAACTGGGATATTTACTTGGTAGCCCACCATCCGAAACATTTATTATTAAAAAAAAATATCTGACATATGTAGTTGTAACACAGATGAATTTTTGTGTAGAAAAAAAAGATATAATTCTGAAGCGCAACCCCCCAAATGGCTGCGCGTCAGTATAACGACCTGACTGCGGAAAAATAAGCTGTTACGGAAATGCCTACCGGAGGAAACCGGACGGATTTTAGGAAGACGTTTGGCCTACGATTACGGACTAATGATCTAAGAATTCCGACATTGAACGTCCTCAGCTTGAATAGAGTGGGAGCGTTTCAGAATCTGTCGAACCAACTAAGAGAGCATAATAAACATTGGCACGACCTTAAGACTGCATTGTTGAAGGTCACATAGAAGGGTATAATAACAACATTAGGAGGAACGGATGGTTCGACAACGACTGCGACAGTACCGTGTCCGAACTAAATGAGCCTGGGAGGAAAATGCAGAAAGACACATGAATAACCAGACTAGATTACAAGTATGCTGGCTAGAGGACGGCTGGAGGACGTCACAGCCTACAGTTCGAGTCGGAGCCTACTCAAAACGAGGTATGGAATATGCCAGTCATTGTACCTCTATATAAAAAAAGTCGATAAGACGCATTCCGGAAAGTATAGAGGCATATCGTTACTCAACGTAAGGTACAAAATCTTTGCTAAAGTCCTCAACGAGGAGATTAAAGGCTTACACAGAAGCTTCTGTTGGCGAATAACAAAGTGGGTTTAGATCTGGAAGGTTGACTACAGATCAATGTTTAGTCTAAGGCAGATTCTGATAAGTGTTATGAATATAACATAACGGTCTACCAGCTGTACGTCGATTTTAAAGCCGCTTACGACAGTGCGTCCCGCCAGCACCTCTACCACGCGATGCAGGAACCACTGAAACTGAGACAGCTCGTACGAATAACGTTGCTCCATACGAAGAATCGAGTCAAAGTGTATGGGAAACTTTCCGAGCAATTTGATATCTATAATGGTCTCAAACAAGGGGACTTATTATCAGGTACCCTGTTCAACAAGCCCTTGGAATCCGTCATGAGGAAATTACTAACAAACTCGGGAGGAACAATATTTAATAGAAGCTCTCAGTGTCTCGCCTTCGTTGACATCATTGTTGTGTTAGCCACACACACCAGACACATAAACGAGAATGTACAAACCCTCAAGAACGAAGCTAACAAAATGTGGCTGCACGTCAACCAGGAGAAGGCATAATATATGATAAACACTAAGAACTCAATCAAATGACGGAACCTGACAAATTCAATGGTTACCAAAGGGTCGATGCATTCAAATATTTGGGAGGCATTGGATAACACACGACAACGAAGTACCAGACAAAATCAAAGCAAGAATAGCTGCCGGGAACCGGTGCTTCTTTAGCTTCCAGAAGCTACTTAAGTCTTCTCTTGTCTCTAAAAAATTAAAACTCTGGTGTATAAAACCATGATCAAGCCAGTGGTTTTGTATGGCTCAGAAACCTGGACTGCCAGGAAAAAAGAGGACAACCTATTTTGTGCCTACGGGAGGAAAGTCCTTTTAGATTTTTGTGTAAGTAACTGGAGATAGTTGACTACCCGGAGAGATAACTGACGAAAATATGTAGTGGACAAGACCCGGTTTCTTACTGGGTTGTAACTCCATCAAAGTAAAACACATTTCAAGACGCTGGTGGAGCTGGGATATTTACTCAGCAACTCACCATCCATTTACTATTTAAAAAAATATCTCTCTGATACATGTAGTTGTAACAGAGATGGCTTTTCCTGTAGAAAAAAAACATAATTCTTTCGGGCTCGGGCAATAAACGTTAGATAATTTTTATGGCATCATTAGATGGGAGAAAAATTTATTTGTGGGTATTGGACCACATACAGGTAATCAAGAAAACGCTCCTTTAAAATCACATAATTTAATATCAAGAAATAACTGAAATAAAATAGCCCAGAGTTTATATGTGTAGTTTGTCGAAATATAAACACAACTAAAAAATTATAGATACTATTCAAATGGAACGGCAACAGTTGAACAAATAGTTGAGTCGGTTTCCAAATACCAGTTCGTTCTTCTATTTCAATGATTGCGGCTGGTTCAACTTCGGAATTCTAATCGTCGCAGGAGGAGATAGAGAAAAAGAGGCTGGTATGTTCTTGAAATTCTGTCTCGACTCATATATTTACCAGTGCAAGAGCAGGACACGTAGTTAAGAGCGATTTGGCTCGCTCGACTCGAGGCAATGCAAGTTTTAGACAAAAGGGGTAGTTTATTCGTATGATCAAAAAATAGTTGTGGAATGCAGATCGTATGACAATGCTCTATAGTAGGGTAGCTTAAATATTGTAGTTGATACTTAAGCTGTTATAGACACGTCCAATGGTATACTGGTTGCGTATGTTAATCATGTGAACTGCTACAGTGTTTATAAAAATGCACATAGACAGAGCTGTGTCGAGAGATTACATTTTCATTTTAATAAGTTTCACTGAATTAATATTTTCACTTCTGCTGGATGAGTAATACATATGGATTGGTTTAAAATTAACTAAAACCTTGATCGCAATTATACATATGTCGTACAAACAAATGTAACGTGTATAGATTTAATAAAAACGACACAATCTATGTACAATCATAAGTTAACGAATGAATCTTATTTTTTCTGTTGTATTAGCTAGAAATATCTTTTAAACGGAAATAAATTCTTACTTATTATCCTTGATCCAATGTTGGACGGATTTTTAGAATAAGACCTGGGGAATTTAAGTTTGACGATCCCATTTGCAGATCCCCAAGTTTATAAGTAGACTTTTTTTTAAATTTAATAAAAATGGTGACCATTGGTGATCCATTAGAAAAATGGCATTGGTGACCGAATATTATTATTGTTTTAAAAATAGAAGACGTGAAATATAGAGAAAAAATACCAGGATCAGTACTTATTAGATACGGAATTGTAAAAAAAAATTTCTTAACATATAGAACATCAAGAATGGCCCTATCAATTTATTAATCAAAATACCTGTTGTACGGGCGTCTAAAAGTAATTTACAGTAATTTTTGTATAAAATGTAACAATTGAATCAGTCATTTTCTATGAAAAACTGATGAAATAACACAAGTGCACCCCCGTACAGCCACTTAGTTAAGCAGAAAAAAATTGCAGGCTGCGATGTTTATGACTGGATCTACAAAAAATTGCCTGTTCTTTTTCTTAAATTTTATTGAGAATTTCCTAAAAGCCAGAACATTTAGAGTAAAAGCCATTTGTAGTCTGACCAGTACAATGTTAACAGCGGAGTTCCGTAGGGATCTGTTTTGGGACCTTACTGTTCGATCTATAGTCAGTACGCATATGACACTTAACTATATGGTAATCCAGTAACGCAGAACATAGTACTTCAGGAGGATCTAAATAAATTATACAACTTGACGAAGCAATTACTCCTAACAATAAACGTATCAAAATGTGTCGTTCTCCACATTGGGAAACATACAATACTACCTACATGGACAACCTCTAAAATCAGAAAGGGGGCAGTGTGACCTAGGAGTTATAATTTCGGACTCCACAATAACACTAGAAATTAGCTAATCCAAAAATCCTTTTCTGATATTAATATTGCTACCATATAAATATTGCAACAACTATTGTTACCATTTATAAAACGTATGTAAGGCCCATTCTTGAATATGCTATTTCCGTATGGAATCTGTACTACAAAAAGCATATTCAATTAATGGAGAGAGTACAGCGAAGAATCACTAAGAACAGGGCACTTCGTCATCTGAAAATAAGTGTAGAAGTATGGACCTAGATACACACGAGAACAAAAGATCTCGCGAGGACGTTATCGAAACGCATAAAATTCTTTCGGAATACTACTCTTGCAAACTTTCCGACATTTTCACGCCTAGCTCGAACACTCATTTACGTCGCAACATAATCAAGCTGCAGGCAGAAAGATGCACAAAAAATCTAAGAAAGTTCTTCATCTTGGAACGCGTTTCCGGATATGTAGTGTGTGCTAGTGGAAACAATGAAATTAATCTAATAAATATCAATCTAGCCCGCTAACGACAGGTCTTTTCAGTTCGCGGCGGTCGTAGTGCACGCTACCGAGTGTAACCGACAGACTCATCAACAGTAAGCTGCTTCTGTTATGGTTCTTAATAATAATAATTTTTCAAGGTGTTTAGGTCTGGGACTGGCGGTTTGCACAAGTACATGAGACTGTCAGAAACATCCTACCCAATCAATCTACAATCTACCCAATGTACTTGCGAGGGCTGGAAACAGAATTAACAGATTGGCTTGATCTGCAGAAAATTACATTTTTTTTTGTTTAGTTGATGAACTAAATAAAGTTAGTTGTTCTATGTTTGGCTGGAAATTGTTAAATCTAATCGAAGGTCACCTTTGTATTCAATATTCAATAGGATTCGTATCTTTGATAGTAAATAATCAAAGCATATCATCAAATATTAAAAATGAAAGATATTTAAAGAGTGATTGAGAAAAGAGGAGTGAAAAACATAAAAAAATCGGTGCAAGAGATTACGAGGAATTTGAGAAGAAGAGGTGAAAAGATTGGGACTGAATATACGGTTGCATGGGGAGACTTGGATGAAAGAGAAAGAAAGATCAAGAGAAGCGCGAAGAAAAGGGAAAGAAAGGAGCTTTAGGTAGCTTCTACAACAAAGTTTATTTGAATATCCTATCTTTTATAGTTTTGGAGATATATTGAAAAATTTGTTAAACTTTAAACGTAGCAATGTCACGTTGTATAACAATTCTAGACTTTATTTAATTCGACAAATTTAATTCGATGCAAAATATCAGGACGTAATTGCCTAAATGCGAGTAAAATATCCGTCTCCTAGTTTTAAAACTGAATTTCTGAATAAAATTATCCATTTGAAATCCTCACTAAATTATAATTTAGGGAGGATTGAGAACAAGATTTATTAAATTGCAGGAACACTATCTTATAACCCTTCTAAAATGAAAAAAATTTATATTCCTATAAAATTTCTCCTTTGTATTTGTTCAGTTGCGGAGTTTTTAGCGGAGTTTTTAAGATAGTAGGGGCTACACCTTTAGAGCCATTGGAGTTAGACTCCTCATGTGTGGTATCATTTTAAAGAGAATCGCAAGGGCTATCAGAATATATAAAAACATACAGGCTGTTACTACATTTTTTCTTGCTCAAAATCAGTTCAGTATATTCTTCACTGACAAAATTGAGGTACTTAGTCTTACATGTGTCCCCAAGTTTTATTTTTTCAATTTCCATTGGAACTGAGATATTACGGTGGTACAATTTTTTCGAGGTCAAATTACTCCGATGTTTTTTAAACTCGCTTAATTATTAAAGGAGCTTTTATATTAAAGGAACTTAAATATTAAAGGAACTTTTGGCACAAGAGATAAAAAAAACAACAGAAGTTTTCGAGAAAATGGACCGGAAAGTTTGCAAAAAAACACCTTGTGTATATGTTAAACTGTGATTTGAGCAAATAATGTTTCAAATAAAATGGAAGGTGCTTCAGGTAGCCTACACAATAAGGTTTATTCGAATCTCATATCGCTTATAGTTTCTGAGTTACATCGAAAAGTTTGTTTGGACGTGGCAACGTCGCGTTCTAGAGCAGTTGGCAACATGGGACTAATTTCATTTGAAGCATAATACGACTTACTATATGTATGCAATATTTCAACCTCCTAATTTTAAAACTTAACTTATGGGCAACAAAAATTGCGCATTTCCGCCATATAATAAAAATGAAAAAACCATTTTTGCGGAACAATAGTGTGCAGCTGCCTACCAAATTTCTTCCAAATGGGTCCAAATAGGTTAAGAGAAATTCTTGAACGTACATCCGCACACACGGACAGTGAAAATTTCACCCTTCTTTTAAATTTTTCACAAAGAAAACATTTTTTTTGAATTTTTTTGCGATATATTGTTCCTTAGGACCCCCGCTTTGAATTACGTACAAGCGATTTGTAGCGATTTAAATACAAGAGACGTACTAAGGTGAAATAGAAAAAGTTTGAAAACACGTATCCTATATCTTTCTTATATCTATATTTGCTATATGAAAGATAAAAAAGGAAGAGCTGATGGACCTAACGTAATTCCTACTGAGGTGTTTAAATAAAAATGGAGTTGATGCGTTAGTGAGAGGTTTCAATGAAATTCAGAATGTGAGGAAGAGGATACCAGAGGAATGGAAGGTAGGAGAAATAATTCCAATATTTAAGAGAAGAGACAGAGCTTCTTCTTCTTCTTATGACACCATCTCCCTACGGAGATTGGCGATCCAATTGGCTATCATTGTACGCGAAACCGCTGCTCTGAAAATTTCTGTTGAGGTTCTTCCGAGCCATCT